>JANAVB010043019.1:2698540-2992170 GCA_029216955.1 Iris pallida
AAAGTAACACCAATGAGTTGCTCAGACTTGTGAATCTGGACCCCCCCCCACCAACACCTGTGTTCCACCTAACCCAGATCCTTGCCATATCGCAAAGATCTAAGTTATGGATGTGATCCCAGGTTGCCGGAGTCCGACGTGAGAGCATAGCGGCCCCTCGAATCTTCGTCTCCAGCAGAATAGCAATATCACATGCCTGTCTCCTCACACCCCTGATCTCCCTCCATCGGCCAATGGAACACCCCCCCTAATGTTCCATGCTAGGACCGACATCTAAATAAAAGATGTTGGGTCCCCCTGTAACTCCTCTGGATCGACACTCGAGGGAAGTGTCTCATCCGTCTGCTCCAGAACAGCATCTACCATAGAGGAAGGGGCAAGATGAGCCTGAATCCGGCTAAGAGTAAGTGTCCAGTCGGGATTGGGCTCGGTCTGATCATCCATCTCCCTCATCTGAGGAATATCCTCCAGAGTGGCAGGGGCGTGCCTCTCCTGCTGGTGTAAACCATCAGTGCCGTGGAGGCCTCCGCCCCCCTCTGACTACTCTCCGCCGCACTCATCCCCCTGGTCATCATAGTCCTCTGAGGCCTGAACGGGACCAGCGCACCCTGCATGTTCTCCTGTCTCGATGTCAATCCTGTCTCCAGTCTCCTATCAATCTCCATAACTGTGTCTTCCTCCATGTGTCTCTCTGGCGCCGTCTCCTCAGGCGAGTGGCTAGGGGCCGCCTCCCTCTCTGGTGCCTCCGTCTGGACCGACTCCGGCCGGGATGTCTCTGTCTGGCCCGCCTATGGCCTGGCAGACTCTTTCCCCTTATAGTTGTACGCACTGGTAATGTGTCCAAAGCACTCGCAATTCGAACACATGGGTGGGACCCAATCATACTCCACAGCCTGCGTCCGAACCTCTCCAGATGGAACCTGATACTCGAGCATGCTCGGGAGCTCCGAACCTGCCTTGATCTCCACAAAAACTCTGGCGTACATTATTCTAGTTCGGAAAGTAGTGGCCTCATCTGCCTTGATCGGCTTCCCCACGAGGCTGGCGAGTCTCATGAGAAGCGGGATGCTCCAATATTGGACCGGGAATTCTGGGAACCGGATCCAGACGGGGATGGCATTCAACACTTCCTTCTCACACCTCAGCTCCGGTGTCCATTCTTTCAGAATAATGAGTCTCCCATCGAACGACCATAGCCCTCCCTGAACAATCCTGGTCACATCCTCCGCCAGCCCAAACTTGACATAGTAGAATCCATTCTCCCGGGAGAAGAATTCCATGCTGCCCTTAGGCCTCCAGACTCTCTCCGCGTAACCCCTGATTTGTCCAAAGAACGGCTTATTCCCTAACACATATAGCACTAACGTGTTCTTCCAGAAATCGACGACCTTTGCTATTTCCTCTGCGGGGAAGTAAGCCCTGTGTCCTCCACCAACCGCCATCGGGGTAACATATTCCATAGACATCGGACTCTGCGACTCCACTGGGGTGCAGACCTCCTTCCAAGACCTAGGCCTCTGCACCGCAGAGGGGGTCCTGGTTGGAGGAGTTGCAATAGCCGGGGCTTGTCTACCAACATCAATAACAACACCCTTTTCCTTCTCCGCCGCCGTCGCCTTTGGCCGCCAACCAGACACTGTGCGAACCATATTCCCCCCTCGGCGAAGCGGATCAGCAGTACCTCTCATGGGTCGGCTCCCAGAAGTCCCTTGGTTCTGAACCCCCCGTCGTCCTCCGGCCCGACGTCTCACCACCGTCTGTCAGCCTGCCTCCCCAGTCCCGTCCGCCCCCATAGTAGGCCCCGACCCGAATTCGAACGTCGGTGCCGGACCTGTACTCACTCCGATAAATCCAACCGACCCCCTCCCACCGTGGAGCGCCCCGCCGCCGCCGCCCGACCCCCCCCCCCCTCCGCCTGGGGGGGGTCTCCCTGCTGCCGCCGCCATTAGGGCGGGCCGCCCCCTCCCTGCCAGTGTCGCCCGACCCCCCCCCCCCCCTCCGCCTGGGGGGGTCTCCCCGCAGCCGCCGCCTCCTGGGAGGTCCGCCCCCTCCCCGCTGGGTTCGCCCGACCCCCCTCCTCCGCCGGGGGGGGGGGGGGGGGTTGCTTTGCCGCCGCCACCCCCCCTTCTAGGGTCGCCCGACCCCCCTCCGCCACCTGGGGGGGTCGCCCCCCCTCCGCCACCCTTCTGCAGGAGTCGCCCGCCCCCCCCCCCCCCCTTCCCACCTTTCCGCCGGCCATCAAGGGGGTCGGGGGGCGGGGGGGAGGAGCCGTCGCCGCCGTCGCGAGCAGGTACTTGGAAGCCCTAGCAGAGCTAGGGTCGGAATCTCGATCGGGAGCCATCCTTTTATATATATATATATATATATATATATATATATATATATATATATATATATATATATATATATATTTCTTTCGTCTTTTTTCTTTCTGAATTCTTCCAAATAGAGCTCTCTCTCTTAACAAAACATATCAGATTCTCAAGGTTGTGATTCGAGTGTCACGTGGGAATGTTGCAAGCGATTTTAAAATCTTGTTGTAATTTTGAAATCTTGATGCTATGTAAATGTTGCTGACAAATCGTGTTGTTTCATTCTTTGGTTTGTTGGATCGAAGAAGTTATCATTATTGGCTACTTATATTTAGAAGTTGGTTTATCAAAACATTTTTGGTGTAGTCAAAGGCGCAAGGCGCACTCGTGGTGCAAATGGTCTATATCGTCCGAGGCGTAAGGCGCATTTAAGGCCGGCACCCGAGCGAAGCGATGTTCAAAAATAATAAATAATAAAATATACATAAATAAATAAATGAATTAGTAATGTAAGAGGTAAAACCAAGTAACATATTAAATCCAACAAAACCATATTAAAACATAACCAAGTGAACTAGTATAGTAGTAATAGCAGTAGCAATTAACAGAACTAACAAGGGTTTGTATTCTTCCTACCATATTTTTAGTAAATTTTAGTTTTTCTAGCTCAACTGTAACCAACTTTCGCAACCTTGGAAAATGGCTCTCTCTCTCACTTTTATGGGGTAAGTGTTATTTCCATGCCTCAAAGGTTTTTGTAGATATAAAATAAACCATAAGATGCGCCTAGGCGTGCCTTTTCTTGGTTGCACTTTGCTGAAAGACGCGCCTTAGGTGCGTCCTGGGTGCGTCTGGAGAAAGGCGCCTCGTCTAGTGAGGTACGGGACGCAGCGCCTGTTGCGCCTTTCTGCGAGGCGCACCTTTGACTACCATACCATGGTATATGTCTCTGTAATTTCATGGTAAAATTCTTTATATTACATGTTCTGACTTATGAGCAGAGTGTAGTGTGTGATTTAGACATATTAAAAGAAAACCTTTTTGTTTTTTAGGTTTAGGGAAACAATTAGGATTCTCACTTTTGCTCAGTCTTTTGGGGTAGTTTTCTACTTTCTATGTCGTTATTATATCATGAACTGTTTTTTTTTCCACGTTAGATTAGTTTACTTTTCATACGCAATTTGGTCGCAATTGCAGGTTCCAGTAGAAGAAAGAATTCCTTATCTGTATCTTATGGATTCTATTTTGAAGAACACTGGTTGCGAGTACGTGATATGTTTTGCTGCTCGACTTTGTGAGGTTAGTATTGCCCCTTTTCCTTTCAGGTTGTGTTGCTTCAGCCTAGGTCTTCTGCCTTATTTGTCTTAATCAAATCGACTCTTTGGTTTGTCAAGGCTATGAATTCTATTTGCTCTCTATTCAGAAATAGGTTTTTTTTTTGGGTCCACCCCTGTACGTGTGATTCAGTTCAAATCTTGAAGTTTTACTTGCAGTCTTTAAAATCTTCCTGTGTTACGGTCTAATGTCACTACAGTTTATTTATGTGCTTTAATTTTGTTAATTTTATTAGTTGCAGTGGACTCTCCTGAAGGAAAATCAGCTAATACGATATCTAACTTGTTACATGTTTGGATTTAAACTTTGTTCTCTGAGACAGAATGTCTTTGAATAATTTTACATGTTTGTTCTTATTGCAGGTCTTCTGCGGGACGTATACTAAGGCGAATACTAGCTTGCAATCTTCCCTACATCACCTGTTCTTCACCTGGCAACCACACTTCTCATCCTCTGTGCTTGGTAGGATTGAGAATGAATTGCTATTTTCTTCCAAAGAAAACGAAAATCCTGCAAAGCCAGCCCGTTCTTCTCATCCGTCATGTGCTCTTCATGTCAAAGCTAAATATTTGGAGGCCTGTCATCAGTCTGAACAACCTACTATGGTAAATCTGAATCTGGGATAAGACTTTCTTCTTATGTTTATAAATTTTTACTAAAGATAGAATTACCTACATATAGGGCTGGCAATGGGACGGGCCTGTATGAATCTGAGTCAAGATCTACTAAGCCTGACCCGTTTATCAATTGGGTCTAGGATATTAGACCCATGTCCATATATAGAATAAGAGACGAAGCCCACCCTGGTTCATTTATTTATTTTTAAAATCCAAATGCTTTGACCAAAGCATGGGAATGTCACTTCTTTGAACTCATTGGCTTATGTGTCCTTGACATGAATGCACTTCCTTATAGCATGGTTGGTAGTCCTCCAAAAACTCCTCCGGAAGAATATCGCGATAATCGTCAAGGAGCGATCATACCTTTGCTAGAATTGCTTTTCTCCGTTGACTTTTCAGTCTCTATGCTTCCCATTAGTACCAATGCATGCACCACATTGGACTTCTTGAAGTCCACTTCCGCTTTCAACGGCATATAATCCTTCCTTTTGTAAAGACTTGATTCATGTACTTTTATGCAAAGCCATTAATGTGTACTTCTCATCGTCCTTCACGTCGCAACATACCTCATCTCTATAGGCTCCAATAGAGAAGGGACTAGAATAGAGAAGGGAACTCTAAATCCATTTGAAATCCACTTCCGCTTTCAACGACATATAATCAAACTGCTATGGCCTCCCAAGCAGCATACGATGTCAAGTCTGTCTATCACGTCGCAACATACCTCATCTCTATAGGCTCCAATAGAGAAGGGAACTCTAAATCGCTCAGTCACCCTGACGCTCGGCACTTTCTGACTCCACCTGACAGAGTACGACGAGTGTCTTTCCAACGTCAACTCTGTAGCTTTGACCAATTGTTGGCTGAGGATGTTGTCTTTGTTGTCGGTCACGGCTAGATATCTTTTGCCATTGGTCTTACAATGACTTCGGAACAAGTTATCCTCGTGTCTTGGTGTTAGCATACCTTCATTGTCATGCCATGGAATACCTCTTCTTTTCTGGATTCCTCCCTACGACTTCCACTTTGATAAGCGTAACTGTCGTTGAGCCAGTCTCGCGATACATTAAGGCTCTGATACTACTTGTCATAGCACGAAAATGCCAATCGCTGAAACGATGACCCAAGATACGAGAATTGACACTTCAATTCCCCTGCAAGAGAATTAATAACTCAAAATAATGACAATCAACTTGTTTCTTCTCTTCTACAAAGAACTATTTATAAGAAAGAAACATAACTTGAACTCTAAGAAATAAATTCTAATCAAACTAGAAAAGCAATAAAAGAAAATAAAAGAAATCCTAGTAAAAAGATTTGATAAAATATAGCCAAATCAGCGCAATATAGCAAAAGTGATTCTAAATATAGAAAGAAACCAAAAGGACTGGGTCAACCTGTTTTGCATGTTTTAGTGTCCACATTAACCCTCATTTCTCATAAGCTACTATAGAGTTTGAGTTATAGTGCACTGGCATGGACTTTAACAAAAGGAAACAAACATGTGTCACTAAGTATCAGGACATGCTCAATCAACTTGTTTCTTCTCTCCTACAAAGAACTATTTATAAGAAAGAAAACATGAGTTCTAAGAAATAAATTATGATCAAACTAGGAAAGCAATTAAAGCAAAGAAATCCTAATCAAAAGATTTGATAAAATATAGCCATATCCGCCCAGTATAGCAAAAGTGATTCTAAATATAGCAGGAAAACAAAAGGACCGAGTCAACCTGTTTTGCACGTTTAATAACCTTTATCTCTCATCACTACTAAAGAGTTAGAGTTTTGGTGCACTGGCATGCACTTTAACAAAAGGAAACAAAGAGGCGTCATTAAGTATCAGGACATGCTTATTGAGATATCTAAAAGTTGCCAAAGGTTGTTAAATTTCTCTATATTTTCATGATAACTACTATGGGCTGGGTGGGAAAAACTTCTTAAGCCCGAACCATGCCCCATATAATGAATTCGGCTTAAAAGTGCAAACCGAAACTTAAATCACATTTATAGAGGCCCAAGCCCTCTCAATGAAAGCGGATATAAGCCTAGTCCAAAATCACGGTTTATTAGGCCAGCTTACCTACTTAATTTACATATGAATGTAGGATTAAATTTCTGCCGCTCTCCAAACCCATCTCTCTTTTCCTCTCCTCATCCATTCTCGTATTGAGACTGATGATATATCGAGATTTCTGATATTAGATTGCTAGGAACGCACCTGCATCTACACAGAGTAGCTTATATTTTTTTTGTCAGATACACTAGAAAATTATGATTTCAGGTTTGTATAAGATTTTTTGATTTTTCAAATCATTTTGACTGGCATATTCCTTTTGAAATTTCAAACTATTTTCTATACTTGCTAAATCGGAAATATTATTACTGGTTGTCTGGACAATACTTTCTTTAAATGTACTATAAGGAATCTTATACGCCTTCTTCATTTGTTGTAATAATGAAGCTTGTCTTGTACGTCATTAAACTTTTAATTAGATTCTGATAGATAAGTGGCTCATGAATGATAAAGAAGATTTTATATGAACAAAATAGATCTACAGTTTATTAATAAAATTGCATCCAGTGCCACGAGGCTCCCGCTTACTTTACCAAAGGTTCAAAGAATTTTACAGGGCATGGAAATGGTCAAGAAGTATGCAACTTTACCCCATATATACAAAGCAGCTGTTCTGTGACTCGAATTTGCATCCTCCATGCTTCAAGCAACAAGCCATATCACTCCATACGACACCCTCTTCTTCCATACACACACGACTTTACACCCCAACCCAATTTCCTCTGGTCCGCATCTCTTCCTCGGTAAGCGGAGCGTGGTAGGTGGTAGGTGGAACGCTTGTGACTAATAGAAAGCAACATATCTTTTTGTCCTTCATGATTGAACTCACCTAAAAAAATCAAAATTATTGAAGTTCGGTTGCGTCAGAGGCATCTTTATCTGAGGTGGATGCTTCGTCGTCTGGCTCCTCATAAATTATGTTAGGATTGGCCATCTCATCCTTGGAATCCGAAAAGAAAAAGTGAACTATTAAACAGTATGATTGATCAGACAAGTACCCGTTTGGGTACCCTTTTTTCATTTCCGAATTAACTTGCGAAAAGTCCTTGCACTAGTATGAGCTCGTTGGCTGGCTGCTGAAGGGCGATCCATCTTGATGACGAATTCTAATAAAATTATCAAATTATCTCTTCCTATTCTTCTCTTGAATAATAATAATTGGGTGTTGAATTGTTGTGCAGTGCAAGTTTTGCATTCGGATTAGAAGAATCTTCAAACATATTTTATTAAGTGGGTCTTCAGGTTTTGGGCTCAGTTTTTTTAACAACATTTAAAAGTCAATGTCCTTACCTGGTTTACATTTGAGAGGCCGCTTGTACGTCTTTTAAGTCAGTTATACTGCTTGGCAGTAGCCAAATATACTAGGATGCTATGCAATTGCACATATGTGGGCCAATGATACTCAAGGGTAGGCCAAAAGATGATTTAGCCAGGCAGAAAAGAGGGAATTAATGAGTAGGGTACACAAACATCTTGTATGTGCATTTGATATTCATATTGTACAATAACAACAAAACCTTTATCCCAAATTTCTAAGGTCGGCTATTGGAATCTTCTTCTTCCATTCGGCTCTGTTAAGGGCCATGCCCTCTATAGCGCTAACAAGATCCATATTCTTCTTTAACACTTCAAACCACGTTAGTCTAGACCTAATTCTAGTCCTAGTGGCTCCATTAACTATTATATTATCTCTTCTCCTTACAAGGGCATTTATGGGCCTCTGTCCCAAATGTACCATTAAATTGTATACTTCTAAATGTTAAATATAGAATAATAGAAGCTTAGACCAAAACGTACAACTTTCAAATCATGAAAACAGAAATTCTGCAGGCTGACTGATGTTGATAGTGTAAATGAATTTTCATACCGTGGTCTAAACTTTTTAGCGAAAAATGAACCCAAATGTTTACAACTGTCTATGTACATGGATATTCCTAAACTGATTATTAAATCGTCTTACTGGTTTAGTTGTATTAGTTTTCTTCATGCATCTTATGGGTATGTGTATCTTTGCTATAATATGTTCTCTCTTTTAATACTCGTGCCATGGACACAAATTTCAAAATTGCAAAGTTGATCCTCCCTGGAATATTCAACTTGTGAAATTTTCACGTATTTACTATTTAGGATAGAGTACTGTCTTCTGAGAGAATACTTCGATCACGTGTAGGCTGTTCATATTTTATTTTTGACCAACACTATCCATGCAACACCAGATAACCTTTCGTTGTGTCTGCAGGATCCCTCCCAATATGGACAACTTCCTTCGACACCTGGCGATAACTCTCTTTTCAGTATGGTGAGTGATCTTGATCATGCACAATTTCTCTTATACTGTCATCAGTCTGAAAGTATGGGATCTGTATCAATAGGTGGAAAAGAAGGGTCAACCTCTCAGTCAAGAGCACCTTCACAAACTCCCAGAGTTGGTTTGATTTCCATATCTCTGCCGGGGGAAAGGTTTCATTTCCTTAATTTTCCTGAAAGTGTTGTTGATAAGGCCTCCCGACCACATTATGGACATCGATTTGGATTGGGCTTGTCAATTGATCAAAATGATGGATCAGCAGAAAGTTCTTCTTCTAATGATGTTAAACAACGCTCCCGATTATTGATGGATGTATATGGAGGTAATGATACATCACATGAAAAGCTACCAAAGGTTCAATGCCTTGATGCATACCAAGGTATGACTAGTTTACAGTGTAATGAAGAATACATGTATGCTTGGAAAAATATGAGTCCTACTTTAGCCATCCAAGGAAAGGAGCTAAAGTTAGGACCATCTGGGCCAAATGTTGGTTTGAACAGACAGAATGCTTCACTTCCAGAGAAAGAATTCAGGACTGGTCGGCCTAGCCAAACTTTTCTGCCTCAACCTGACATTTGTGCTAATGCTATTGAAGATGCAACTCCTAACCTACATGTATGGCTTACATCTTTCCTGTAGTTTTTACTCAGTATTTCTCGTCAATATTAGTATTTCTTGATCATTAGGTTCCTCATTCATTAAGTTTAACTACTACTTACAAATTGAATTAATATCTAAGAATAATCACAGAAGACTATATAACAGTATAACCTGTATGGTTTGTTTTGTAACATCCAAATAGTTATGTTTTTTTATCCATTTAGTAATAGGACGTTTGACATTTATTTTGGTTTTCATTCATACAAACTCATTCGTATGAACAATTGAAAACGAACATGACACGAGTGGTGACTGACACTTGATAGTGTTACTACTACTGTGTATATTACAGTGCAATGTTACGTCTGATATGTGTTTGACACGACATGTCACTGATATGACTCTGAGTTTGGCCCCCACTCTTCGTATGTACTAAATCTTGGTTATTGGACAAGGATGATCTCTACTCACCTGACAAGAACATGCTACTCTTCCATAGGTGTTGAAACTTGAAAGACAATATTTGTTTTTGTAGAAATGCTACATTGGGAATAATTGGTATATATCCTCATTGGGTGGTTCAAGTACACACACACATAGTACATCACAGCTGTACACCAGGATACTCCTAAGGTAATCTGTGGTGTAGATTATCCTAGTTACATTACCACTACACTGACTCCCATAAGTATCTCGGGGTTAACAGCCTTATTGACATGTTGATTGAGAGGTAGACTGGGGTAGGCTTTCTGATCCCCCCTTCCCGAACCGGGCCTATCCATGTTAGCTTCTGTGAAGCAATCGCCATTTGCTCTTCCCATAGTAGGTTGGCAACAATGAGACTTTTGTCCTCGTAATTGGAAATGTCTCACAGTGGTGCCATGTCCTCCGGTTATTGGCGGTGGGCTCGACAATGGTCCTTGAATGGAGCTCATTTCCCTTACCCCCTGTGGCATGTTGAAGCTGCCACTATTTCCACCATGCCGGCTTTATAGGAGCATAAGAGGATGCATTGTTGGATGTACATACCTCTCTTCCTCAGATCCAATCGGGATCGTTACATCTGTCGAGATTCGCTCGTGATCATTCACGGCTTTAGTCCAGAATGTTGGCATGAATGACCTCTGACGCCATCTCAGGCTCATATGGCCCACCTATAGGGCTAGGACTCGAAATGGCGAAGGTCAGTTCCACTGGCTCCATAGAGGGACTTTATATTTGGGATGTTTTTGGGAATACTAGTTGTGGACGACATCTCTGTCGCACACTCATTACCCACGAGTACTATATCTGCAACAGGATTATCGTTGCAAAAGGTTTGCATCCAGATGCATGTGATCCAGGCCTGCCGATCAACTTTATAATCAGGATTATCGTTGCGAAAGGTTTGCATCCAGATCCATGTGATCCATGTTGACTGAGAGGTCGACTGTCGTGAGAGTTGCATCCAAGGCGGCAAGGAGGTTGAAGATGATGCCATAAGCTGCAGACTGGTAGGGTTGTTGCTATGGGCAATGGGAGCCAGAAGACAGAGTTGAGGCCATCCATAAGACAGTTCACGCCAGAACATACTCCAGGAATCAGAGGTTCCTTGGACTAAAGAGTAGTGTAGTATAACATATTTCTCTTCTGCCAAGCACAAACCAAGGGTGTCAAACAATGAAGCAAAACACAATCTTACAACTAACCCATTCTTGCATATTAAATACAAATGAACTCCACATGATCAAATCTTTCGTGGTACCGAATCAAAGACCTCTTGAAACTTCCCAATTCATTAAAAAACAAGTAATGCCTACAAGTGCAGTTGCTATGGAGGCATATCCTTCTCGTGCACGAGTTTAATTGCGACACGGTGAACTCTACAGCTGAGTTCATGTGATTGAGGTTACCAAGTAATTGAATAGGTGAAAGGTTACTTCTTTTAAAACTCCTATCGAACATTTAATGAGTGCGTTGAAGTGATAGATTCTGATGGTACTTGGAGAATTTGTAGGATTGACTAGTTATGGAAAAACTCAGCTAAATCCTAAGTTCAAAAAGATGGGGTTATGAAAACAGACAAGAATATTTGGGGTTTTGAGGAGGGCTCTAGTCTGCCGTCCATGCAGGATCTGTTGGTCAACCTTAGTTGAAGGAGAGCTGAGATGGAGGGAATGCTCGGGATGAGTTAGGAGGATGACAGATCTGGGCACTGTTTTGGAAGCAGGAGGTAGGAAGAGGTAAACAAAGAAGGATGAAGAAGAAGGCTGGTTTCTAATGTGAAGGAGAAGTAAAGATCAAATGATCAATAATGAGAGGATGGAAAGGACAGGAGAAGATAATTCGTTTTTTGGTAGAATGAGGAGAGATTGAAGGAAATAAAGACGAAACTAAGATGGGAAAATACGAAAATCTCGAAGTTGATTCTAAAATCAAATCCACGCAATGAAGAAAAGATAAATAAATAAATAAATCAAAGGATTTGTGGTGGTTTTTGGATTAGGGTTTTGGTGAGAAGAAGAAGATGGAGGCCAGGCTAGATCTAGGGTTTTCAAAAAACGATAAGAAGATGATGGATGGTTAGGATGAACAATGGGGGATGAGATTGATGGCTAGGATTAGGTTTTGGTTTCCAGTCCTAACGAACTAGGTCCAATACGAACCATGCACTAACACCATGTAGGTCACGTTTACCTGATAACTGATTGATTGGTTATAAGTTTCAGGACATTATAGCAGGTCGTAAAGAACATGCACTCAGTCCCAAAGTTCTCATTGTACTTCAGAAACTTTGATGTTTTCAAATATTTTCTCACCTACTTTGCAAAAGAAATTGCATAGTTCATTGGATAATGCTCGGATTGAGAAGCCTTTTAGGCCACATTTACCAGATAACTCTTCTGCCTTATGGACATGTAGTCATGAGGTAAAGCCCCTACCTTTCTGTTCCTTCTCATCAGTAGCAGTTTAGAACCACGGTTGAGCAAGGATATAAAAGTCGTATAATAAACTCAAGTCCACCTTTATTCCCCCTCTGCAGTAGTGTGACATTGTTGATGGAACAACCTTAAACATAACTTCTTATCACCAGTTTGGTTTTCATTTAAATAAACTATTTTTGAACAAATTACTTTGCAGATACAATCTCATACAGCTTGTGGAAGTTAACCACCTTTGCCAGCTCAACCACCATCTCATTCGGTAAAGGAGATGAGGTGCCATGTAGAAAAACAAGTAACTAGTTTGGATCCAACTTTCCCAAGTTCATCTTGTTCAGTAACTCTTCCATGTGCTCCACTTCATCCTCTTCGTCCTCTTCATCATTTTTCTCATCTTCCTCCTCTTTATTCTCCTCTTCTTAAATCTGATCTTCCTTGTTCTCCTTTTCCTCTTCCTTGCCCCACACTAGCAACACTAAATAGATTTCCTGCCTCTATGCCTACCGGTATCTTGCCTCCTTTACCTCCAGGTCCTCCGCCTGCTTCCTTGTTGACAAGGCCTACATTTCACGTTACTGATGCCATTACTTCTGAGTCGCTTGCAAGTGCATATCCTGGGTTACTCAGATCCCTTATGGCACAGGGCTTGATTTCATTGCCACCAACAGTTTCTTCTCAGGTATACAGGACACAAATTTAGTTCATTCTATCAGGAGCTTCTTTAACTTGCACAAAATAATCTTGCATATAATAGCTTGTAGCTCTATCTTCTGAAATTGCTGATCTTATCTGCAGGATTCTGTGGGGATAGAATTCGACAAGAACTTTCTTAAGGTTCGACATGAGCCTTCAATAAAAGCTCCATATTATGATTTGTCAAGGCAGTGTGCTACATGTGGCTTGCGCTTTAGATCCCAAGAAAGCCACAGTACTCATATGGATTGGCATGTGACGAGAAACCGAATAGAAATGTAGACAAAAGTTATCTCGTCACTGGTATGCAAGTTTGAAGCAATGGCAGTCTGATGCAGAAACAATAGGAATTAATGTTCTGCCCAATTTTTTTGAAGAAGTTCAGGAAGAAAGGGAGGTCAGAGAAACAGTTGTGGCTGCTGGTGAAAATCAGAAATTATGTGCCTTGTGCAGGGAACCTTTTGAAGACTTTCGTGAGGAGATGGAAGAGTGGATATACAAGGATGCTGCATACCTGAATCCACCAGATGAACCTATAGATGCTGTAGAAAGGTCTCAGTTGGGAGCCATTGTGCATACTAAGTGTAGACCTGAGTCTACTGACCATCCTGGGAAGAGTAGGTGGTAAGTTTCTATACTCAGTGGATATTTTAAATGAACAAACTGAATATTCTCCATGTGATAACTTGTGTAAGGTGTACGGAGATGCTACTGGCTGATATCATATCAAAGTAAAAATTTCTAGACTAATTTGAATAGCTGAGACATGATCTGTTAATCATTATCTGGAACCGTATTCATGTGCAAAATTTTCTTATTTATCTGTATTGATATCCATGGGAATTGTGCAATTGGTAAATCTAGAGAATGATTTTGGTGATCCCCCTCAACATGCAACATTTTAAACAACAACCTGCCTATCAAAATGTGACAGGTAGCAATAGGTAGTGCAAACTTATTAATCCCCCATGCAATACATATGAACCCTTATATTAATGTTGGCATAACTTTGTTGAGCACTGTTAGATCACTGCCCTCATCACGGGTCCCTTGGAGCTGTAGGAGCTCTACTTACCTTGTTGCTTGGACATGAATACCGATACAATATAATACTTGCCACATGGGTGCACCACCAATTTTGGTGTCCAAGAGTATTTTGGAGTGCTCTTATTGTGTCCTCTATATGTCTGACATGATCAGAACACAAACATGGCACCCTTTTTGAGCGTCCGTGCTTCCGCGGGATACATATATATATATATTTTTTGAAAAACATTGGTTAAGAAGCAGGTAGGGAGAACCCTATAATCACTACTAAGACACATATTACCAAATACAAAAATCTACTACTATATCCCAAAAAAAAAAAATTGAACCCGTTCCTGTCGAAGTTGATGTTTTCAGCAAAACATTTACATACTTCCCATATATAAAAATAATTAGAACCTCAAAACATTTACTTCTGAACAATTATTACTGATAACAAAATACTAGTAACACTTCTCCAAAATGTATTTTGTTTTGCGTATGATCCCTTTTCTGTCGAATAGAACCAGAAGCTCCCTCCACTACTATCTTCTTACTGCCTGAAGATGCATCACAAAACTTCATAGCTGGAAGAAACAAGTTAGCTTTCTTGGATTCCTGAAAGAGTATGCTCAAATTTTTGTCAAAGTTAAAATATGAAATATAGTGGGGGTTCATAATTCGATTGTTCATTTGATTTGATATCATTTACTTATCGACTTGGTGTATGACTTAATATGTCTTACTTTTGTACGGAAACCGACCCTAAGTTTATTATACTTGTATGATTGTAAATTTGAATCATGTTGCCTATCCTTGGTCGAACTGTTAATGGGGAAGAAAGCTGTACATAATTGCTGATTGCTACTTCATTAGCCAGACTACAATGAGCTAGTTGTTTGTGTATGACGTGTTTTAAGAATACAGTAAATTTTCACTCTTCCGGATAGTATGCCAAACATTTACTTGGTTGCCATGAAGTAGACTGAATACATTGGTTAAAAGAACAACTAGGGAGGAACATGAGCTTTCTTACAGATGGAGCTTGACAGTTATGTTTTAGATATTGAGAATTATGCTATATGAGATATAGATGCCATAAGAAGATTGGAAGTGATGTGAAAACACTTGTTAGAGCAATGACATGTACCCTTTCCTTGATCGTAGCGGTAAATAGGCACGATAGTATGTGATTATGATAGGAAATTTGGCAAGGACATAGCTGTCAGAGACGAAAAGTGCACCTATGTGCTGAGGTCATCTAGAGACACAAAGCACAAAATCTAGGCTCGTGCCTCAGAAAAAACCCTCATGAAAAGTGTATATATATATTTTTTAGTTTTATTTTTTATTTTTGCATGAAAAGTGTGTGTATGTTTTTGTGTGTGACTTCAATTTGTTTGGTATTAATCATATTTTAGGCTTGTAACATATTTTTCTCCGAACATTTTGGCGAGGTTGATAGGAAAAAGAGATAAAAGTTTTCCCTTGGAGTTGACACGATCTGCCAGGTTGGTGGGGGTGGTTGGTGATGGAGTTGAGACTGGAAGTGGGAGAGGATTGTGGGGGATAAGAGGAAGAGGTTGGTGGTAGTCAGCGGGGAGTTGACGCGGTCACGATTTCATCAATTGTCTATGTTTCTTAATGTTAATTTCGGAGGGTAATTGTGTACTAGTGTTATTCCAATTGAACTATAACATTATAATTGCGTATTCGATAGGCTACTTGCTAGCTATTTATTTTAGATTTTTTTCTTAAAATGTGGAAGTGAAAATATACACAATGCGGGCACATATTTGTCTTGTTTCAGTAAAATCTTACAAAAGCCACGGTCGATCTGTCCTTGTTTTATAAACTTTTGGCGATTTAAGCCAATTTTGAATGAGCAAGGGAAGTCATGTGTAATTTGGAATCTTTTGTCCATATATTGTTAGTACTGGCTAGTTTGGACTAACTTTAGGAAGTTTCCGCAGCGATAGATTTTAAACAGACCAGAAACTCCCAAATTTTATTTCGATGTTGTTATTGTCCGATGCTAATTTTATCGTGTAGCTTTGTGTTAGTTCTTCTGAAATGGTACTTACAGCTGATATTTATGAGTATTGTCCGAGTTTTACTTTGATCATTGCCAAACCCTTGATGGTAGGATTGGAATCAATATCAAACTTTTTTTGAGTGTTGTCCAATATGAACTATCAACACGAAAAGTAGTTTTGATCTGTCATCTCACATGTCTAGAAACTTTTAGGATCTAGAAAGTTTGATTGGAATTTGAAATAGAAGATGATGAACATAAGAGTTATTATATTTTCTTAATTGGATGGTTTAATTACGACTTGTCTATGGGAGGTATTAATTGAGGACTTGATTTGGAGAGAATTTATTAAACTGGCAAGGGAAAGTTTATTCCTATCGGAGAATCGAACAAATTGTAAATAACTTCTATGTTGCAGCTGAAGCATCATATGGTTATGGAATGGCGCAATGTTACATTTAGACCGTATGCAAAGCTTGTTCTTGTTGGAACTGTACACATCTGGACACTCCCCAAACCTTGCATATCTGGAGTTTCATTTCAGTAGGACGTTTTTCTTGTAGCAGAAGTAGATGCCAGTTTTATTAGATGTCTAGTCTGATATGTAGAGTGGAAATTCAAGTTTATGGCATTGTCAGCTCTTTCCTAAAAAGTACTACAAAACTAATATTATGGTCACTCCTGCTAGGGCCAACTCTTACTGTGTCAATGGATTTCAGGGTTTTCCATGTTTCATGCGATAAAAGAATGTCATTTCCTGGTTGAGTCTTTCTTGACTTTTAAGTGAGACACGCACATAATGGAGATTGATCGAGTCTGA
The DNA here is from genome assembly GCA_029216955.1 of Iris pallida. Classification (NCBI taxonomy): domain Eukaryota; kingdom Viridiplantae; phylum Streptophyta; class Magnoliopsida; order Asparagales; family Iridaceae; genus Iris; species Iris pallida. The sequence continues at coordinate 2,715,290 of JANAVB010043019.1, forward strand.
CCTATTGCAGTTTATTTTACCTCTATGGATTTACAAACAAAAGCATTATGCCATTATCTATTTTTTAATGTTATATGTGGGTGTTGGGCAATTGAGAAACAATATATCCAGAAAGTTAGCGTGGATGGAATGAGAATGCTACGGTGGATGAGGGACAATACATTAAATGGTATGATAAGAAATGTGTGCATCCTTGGGAAGTTAGAGGGTGCACAAATTGTGGACATGACGAGAGAAAATCATCTTTTAGGTGGGTTGGACATGTGAAATGCAGACCACTAGTTGTTCCGTAAGGAGGAGCGATAATATAATACTTAATGGTGCCTCTAGCCTAGAGGTTGGCCTAGACGAACATGGTTTGAAGGATATGATTTTGTTAGCGTTATAGAGGACATGATCTTAAAAAAGCCGAATTGAAGAAGAATATTCAAACAACTGTCTCCAAAATTTTAGGATAAAGGCTTTAATGTTGTTGTTGTTGTTGTTGTTACTGTTTATGCAGGATTGGTGGTAATTGAAGTTCTGTAATGCATTATTACTCTAAGCATTTAACTTGACATAAAGGTAACAATGATAATGTAATCATGTAATTGTGTATCTACTGTAGAAATATTACACGGGTCAACCATGTTTTTTTATTGTATTCCGTGGCATTCTTTTTGTTACTATAAATTCTTTCTTACATAAGTTGGCAGAGAAGGAAGCTAACAAAGTTGTTAGTGTAGTTAAATCTACGACCTATAAAGACATACATAGGAAGTTAAAATTAAGAAGGGAGAGATATTTTGTAACCTTTTTTCTAGGACTGCATTTTAACTAGAGACTGGAGTCGGCCTAGTTTTACCTAGCGTTCTAAATGGCGTCCGAGGCGGCCGCCTAGGAGCTAGGCGGCCTCTTCCTGCACCGGTTTTGTCGTTGGAGTGGAGTAAGCGGCCAACAGAGGTTTGACGACATAGGCAGAGGTGAGGCGACATAGGCGGGTGTCTAGGTGGACCAATACCTGACTAATTTTTTTGACAAAATAGTTATGCAAGCATTATGGATCTACGATTCACTTTTACAAGACTGAAACGTCATAAATCTATGTTATACAACTTAATTATGCATAAAACACCCTTAAAAAATATATATATATATATATATATATATATATATATATATATATATATATATATATATATATATTATGCAAAAAAAACAGTGGTAAAATAGTAAAAAAGTGCCAAAATGTATCAAGCATCTAGGTGGTGCCTAGGCGGCAGACTGACCCTATCTGCCGTGCACCCGTCTACTCCGTATAGAACCTTGGTTTTACCATATCAGACCCAGACTCGGCTATGGGAGGGCAGGGTCCATGTGTAAAATGTGGACCTGACCATCGAAATGTGTGTGTAGGCTTTGAATCCACACAAATCCTACCTTCCCTAGACTTGATCCCGATGCAAATAACTAGAGATAAGAATAGGAATGATGGAAATTTCTACTCTTTTTTATATAGGCGATAATGAAGTACCAGAGGAACATACCTGGACCCGACCTTGGTTCGTGGTAAATGGGTGGGGCTGTCTCTTTGTATAGAACCCTGAGCCTACTGGAAGATTATACGAGAAGTGTCTGGGAGCAGAAGTTGGAACCATAAGACTAACAAGTTCGAGTCATGTTTAGGGCTAACACTGCGCAGACTTTTTCGACCAGATAGCACCTCCACTTACTGCAAGTCAGAAAAAAGTAGAGACAAGACAATGTTGAATGTATTATGGAGAAGACCAAAAATTTACATCAAAGATAAATGGTACCAAAGAGGTGGATTTATTTTCAGAAGTTCTTTAATGAAGAACTACAATATTTCAATACATAAACAAGTATGTTAGCTAGAATTAGGATTATTGCTGTTATCATATTTAGGTTTTGTGAAGTTTATTCTCAAAAAGAAATAAAGGTTTGTGAAATTAAATATGCTCTAAAGAAATAGTAGCAGAAAAGATGTAGGATATGATGATACTCCTATTTATTGGTATTGTTTGGGAGACAACTTATTCATAACAACTAATCTATTCAACCAAATTCCAAAGACGAGAAAATGCTCGCTGTGCCAAATTCGATTACCTTTTTGTAAAGACGAGAAATGTATAGAGCAATGTAGAATGATATTAGAAATATTGTTTTGCAACAAAATTCTGTTTTGTAACACAATTAACTGAGGTTGAACAAACATTTATGAGAAAATAAAGCACATGCAATTTAGTGGATGAGGTGTTATTTCTCTCCAAGAACAAGTAAACGACTTTTCAATTCTCAAAATACGACAACTAATATTCTCCACAAACCTTAACTCGATCTCCTTATATAGAAGTCCAAGCATAATCCTACTAGTAGAGCGAATGAACCTATCCAAACTGGCTAGGACAGCGAAATAAACCAAATCCTTGATGAAGTAGGAAAGTAAATGCAAGTCATAAAATAGAAAATAAACAATATAAACTCCCTAATTCTACTTCCCATAACGGGTAACCCACTGGCTGACTATGCACTTGGTACTGACCTACCGAAACAATGTCTTGTGCTGGTTGGCACTCCATTAACTCAATAACCTGACGGTCAACCTGCACAAATCCTATTGTAGCCGATTTTGCGTCCTGGGCTAGATGTAGTAACTAGCAGGAAATCAATCTCATGAGTCCCATTACAAAACTCTTCAAGCGAGTAATTGGATGAACATTAAGGAAAGTAACAAGTATTTTCGACAATCATTTTGGTTTTCTGCCATTAATATCGACCAGGAAGCTATTTACTTACTAAAAATTAATGGAAAAGTTTTGAGAGTATAATATCACTGTACATATGGTTTTAATCAGTGTTTAGGCATCCACATCATCTCTTTACGCGTCAGCCTAGTCATTTCATATGCTTTGTGTCTTCGCTGCCTTACATGATCATCTCGAACCGCCTCTTCTTAGATGTGACCCAAGCCATGTCAACTTTTTGAATTTGAAAACTGGATTGGACCAATAACTTATTGTTAATAATTTAATATATATAAATTAAAGGAGAGAAAAGGAACATTAGAATTCCTCTTTGCACTCCCGATTCCCACAACTTTTGTTTTTGTCCTAAATTATTAAATTTTATCTCTTCCCGACTTTGACTCTATTGCCATGCACAAGTAGATTAGAGTCTCTCTCTCGGTCTTCCTTTCTATTTATCATTCCTCTTTCTCTCGTTGTTTTCATGAAGGAGCGAGAACAATTATTCCTTGTAAGTTGCTCCTTCGGTCTTCCTTCGGTCTTCCTTTCTATTTATCAATTACAAGGAATAATTGTTCTCTCGGACTTTGACTATATTTCATTCTATATTTCATTCTATCTTTGAAAGTTGCTCCTTCGGTCTACCTTTCTATTTATATCTTTCTTAAAGCTTTTAAGCGCCTGGTTTGGATCTCAGATTAAGTTTCGGTCTAAAAACATTTTAGAGAACAATTATTCCTTGTAATTGATAAATACAACGAGAGAAAGACTCACGAGAGGGAGGATTCTATAAATTGGAGTTTAGATGAAAATGGTTGATGAGAAAGTTCATCACTTGGGAATACTCTAGTTTTTAAACTAATGTCCTTATAGTGGGGTGTGAATTCTTGTGCAAGGCAACTTTTGCATTTGGGTTACTAAAAGCTTTAAACATATTTTATTAAGTGGGTTCAGGTTTGGGCTCGATTTCCTAAAAACATTAAAAGTCAATGTTACTACCTTGCTTGGTTTACGTTTGAGAGGTAGCCTTTATGTCAGGCAGTCATGCAGCTTGACGGTTGCCAAATGCACTAGTATGCATATGCAGTTGCACAGATGTGGGCCATTGATGCTCAAGGCTTGGCCAAAAGATGATTTAGCCAGACAGGAAAGAGGGAATGAGTAGGGAACACAAATATCTTGTAAGTGCATTTGATATTCAATTGTACCATATGAGTTATATACTTCTAATGTTACCTATTGTACAATAAAAGCTTAGACCGCGAGAAGCATACAACTATGAAATCATGGAAAGTTGGAAAGAGAGACTCTGCAGGCTGACTGATGTTGATAGTGTAATGAATTTTCATACCTTGGTCAAACCTTTTGGCGAAATGTTTTCATACCTTGGTCAAGCCTTTATTGATAATGAACACACAATTTCAAAATTGCATAGTTGATCCGGCCTGGAATATTCTTAACTAGTGAAATTTTCATGTATTTAGAATTGAATACTGTCTTCTAAGAAAATATTTCGAACATGTGTAGGCTGTTCATATTTTATTTTCGACCAACACTATCCATGCAACACCAAATAACCTTTTGTTGACTCTGCAGGATCCCTCCCAATATGCACGACTTCCTTCAACACCTGGCGAGAACTCTCTTTCAGTATGGTGAGTGTGTTCTTGATCATGTACAATTTCTCCTATACTGTCATCAGTCTGAAAGTATGGGATCTGTATCAATAGGTGGAAAAGAAGGGTCAACCTCTCAGTACATTCACAAACTCCCAGAGTTGGTTTGATTTACACATCTCCGCCAGGGGAAGGTTTCATTTCCTTAATTTTCCTGAAAGTGTTGTTGATAAGGCCTCACGACCACATTATGTACATCAATTTGGATTGGGCATGGCGATTGATCAAAATTATGGATCAGCAAAAAAGTTCTCCTTCTAATGATGTTAAACAACGCTCCCGATTATTGATCGATGCATATGGAGGTAATGATACATCACATGACAAGATACCAAAGGCTCAACGGTTTGATGCATACCAAGGTATGACTAATTTACAGTGTAATGAAGAAGGCGTATGCTTGGAAACATACGAGTCCTACGTTAGCCATCCAAGGAAAAGTGCTAAGATTACGACCACCTGGACCAAATGTTGGTTCGAACAGACAGAATGCTGCACTTCCAGAAAAAGAATTCAGGATTGGTCCGCTTAGCCAAACTTTTCTGCTTCGACCTGACATTTCTGCTAATGCTATTGAAGATGCAACTCCTAACCTACATGTATGGCCAACATCTTTCCTGTAGTTTTTAAACAGGATCTCCCGTCAATAGTAGTATTTCTTGATCATTATTTCCTCAATACTTTAACTTCTACTTACGAATTGAATTAAGATCTACGAATAATCACAGAAGACTGGATAACAGTATAATATATATGGTTTGTTTTGTAACAAGATCTATATCCTTCTTTAACACTTCCAAACCATGTTAGTTTAGGCCTAACACTAGTCCTAACGGCTCCATTAACTAGTATATTATGTTTCATCCTTATGGGGGCATTTATGGGTCGTTGTACCATTAGATTGTATACTTCTAAATGTTAAATATAGAATACTAGAATCTTAGACCGAAACGTACAACTTTGAAATCATGAAAACAGAAATTCTGCATGCTGACTGATGTTTATATTGTAAATGAATTTTCATACCTTGGTCTAAACCTTTTAGCGAAAAATGAACCCAAATGTTTACAACTGTCTATGTACATGGATATTCCTAAAATAGACTTACTGGTTTAGTTGGTTTAGTTTTCTTCATGCCTCTATTTATGTGTATGTGTTTCTTTGCTATAATATCTGTTCTCTCTTTTAATACTCATGCCATGGACGCAAAATTTCGAAATTACAAAGTTGATCCGTCCCGGAATGTTCAACATGTCAAATTTTTCGTGTATTTAGGATAGAATATTGTCTTCTGAGAAAATACTTCGAACTCCTAATTTTCGTGGCTTATTGACCTTGCAAATTACTTGGAATATCACATGTGGTGATACACAATTATAACCTTTTGCTTAGTGGCCAAGCTTGCAAATTGTGTTACAACGGACAAATTTGTACATATAAACTTGGGAGTCGATATTCCAAGTTTATATGTACATAGCAGTGAAGCTTTTTTGTCTTTCCTTTCATACTCCTAATTTTTCCTTTTGTAGCTTGGATCCTTCATGCAGTTCACCATTCGAACAAGTGTCACCTCCATCTTTCATTTTATTCACTTCGTCAAATACCCAACGTTATGATACCACTTTGTTGGGAACAGAGACCGAACACAGCGGAAAAACTTTTTGTCCCTGATTGACATGTACTCCATGGGAAGTGAAGAACCATGAGAAGTGAAGAACGAGTGGACCTGAAATGCACAAACACACGAATCATAATCCAATGCGCAAACACATTTTTTTATGTGGAAATCCAAATCGAAGAAAACCATGAAACGATATGGAGTCCAACCCTGAAATGTGTCCATTAATGGAAATGGAAGAATACAACCTTTCTAACGGACTTCCCATGTCTGATTTGAACACGAATCACCACAACTACTCAAGTAGGGAATAAGAAGTGCAAGAACTGATACAAGTTACCGGAAACAAGATGACTTAGACCTTTCGCTTTGTCAAACTCGACTGCATGAACCTCCACGAATGATTTATTTGAAGTCTCCTTCGATCTCTCTCCCAATCCTTCAATCTCACTCTTCTCTTGAAAGTTGAACTACTTTCTCTTGGCAGATTTTATGTTATATATTACTCACATTCTGTTAGGAAACTGAATATAGACTTCTTAGAAACTCTAATATAGGCTTCTCCTAGTTAATCATAAAATCTTATCCGTACAAGACTTCCACCTATACCGGAATTCTGGATTTCTCCTAGTGATCCCTAGGATACTGAATAAGTTTAATTTTTATGTCTCACACATACAAAGAAGGAAGAAAAAGGCTGATGCCAATTCAAAATTGTTTCAAATAGTAAGGGGCTTAGTTTCTTTATTAAAGATCAACCTCTGGAAGTTTGTTTAGTCTTCTATTGATAATGAAATGGAAATCCTCTCAAGTATATGTGAATTAATGATTTTCTATATTTCATTCCATCTTTGAAAGCTGCTCCTTGGTGACTGTTCTTTATTTTTCTTTTTCTTATGGTAAGGTCCAATGACTCTCCATGGTGATTGTATCTCTCTAATTTCTCGTATTACTAAAAGAATTTTAAGCGCCTCGTTTGGATCTCAGATTAAGTTTCGGTCTAAAAAGATTTTAGAGAACATTTATAAACTCTAGTTTCTACAGATTGGAGTTTAGATGAAAATGGTTGATGAGAAAGTTCATCAGTTGGGAATACTCTAGTTTCTAAACTAATTTCCTTATAGTGGGGTGTGAATTCTTGTGCAAGGCAACTTTTGCATTTGGGTTACTAAAAGCTTTAAACATATTTTATTGAGTGGATTCAGGTTTTGGGCTCGATTTCGTAAAAACATTTAAAGGTCAATGTTACTACCTTGCTTGGTTTACGTTTGAGAGGTAGCCTGTATGTCAGGCAGTCATGCAGCTTGACAGTTGCCAAATGCACTAGTATGCATATGCAATTGCATAGATGTGGGCAATTGATGCTCAAGGCTAGGCCAAAAGATGATTTAGCCGGGCAGGAAAGAGGGAATGAGTAGGGCACACAAATATCTTGTAAGTGCATTTGATTTTCAATTGTACCATGTAAGTTATATACTTCTAAATGTTAAATATTGAACAACAAAATAAATGCTTAGACTGCAACAAACATACAACTATGAAATCATGGGAAGTTGGAAACAGAAATGCTGGAGGCTGACTGATGTTGATAGTGTAAATGAATTTTCATACCTTGGTCTAAACGTTTTAGCGAAAAATGAACCCAAATGTTTACAAATGTCTCGTTTAGTTGGATTAGTTTTCTTCATGCCTCTATTTATGGTTGTGTGTTCCTTTGCTATCATATATGTTCTCTTTTAATACTCATGCCGTGGATACAAATTTCAAAATCGCAAAGTTGATGCTTAGACTGCAACAAACATACAACTATGAAATCATGGGAAGTTGGAAACAGAAATGCTGGAGGCTGACTGATGTTGATAGTGTAAATGAATTTTCATACCTTGGTCTAAACGTTTTAGCGAAAAATGAACCCAAATGTTTACAAATGTCTCGTTTAGTTGGATTAGTTTTCTTCATGCCTCTATTTATGGTTGTGTGTTTCTTTGCTATCATATATGTTCTCTTTTAATACTCATGCCGTGGATACAAATTTCAAAATCGCAAAGTTGATCCTGCCTGGAATATTCGACTTTTGAAATTTTCATGTATTCGGGATACTCTGTCTTCTGAGAAAATGCTTCGAACATGTGTAGGCTGTTCATATTTTATTTTCGACCAACACTATCCATGCAACACCCGATAACCTTTTGTTAACTCTATAGGATCCCTCCCAATATGAACGACTTCCTTCGACACCTGGCGAGAACTCTCTCTTTCAAATATGGTGAATGTGACCTTGATCATGCACAATTTCTCCTATACTGTCATCAGTCTGAAAGCATGGGATTTGTATCAATAGGTGGAAAAGCAACCTCTCAGTCAAGAGAACCTTCACAAACTCCCAGAGTTGGTTTGATTTCCACGTCTCCGCCAGGGGAAGGTTTCATTTCCTTGATTTTCCTGAAAGTGTTGTTGATAAGGCCTCCCGACCACATTATGGACATCGGTTTGGATTGGGCATGGCGATTGATGGAAATGATGGATCAGCAAAAAAGTTCTTCTAATAATGACGCTCCCGATTATTGATCGATGCATACGGAGGTAATGATACATCACATGGAAAGCTACCAAAGGCTCAACGGCTTGATGCATACCAAGGTATGACTAATTTATAGTGTAATGATGGGGACGTATGCTTGGAAACATATGACTCCTACGTTAGCCATCCAAAGAAAAGTGCTAAAGTTAGGACCACCAGGGCCAAATGTTGGTTCGAACAGACAGAATGCTGCACTTCCAGAAAAAGAATTCAGTACTGGTCCGCCTAGCCAAACTTTTCTGCTTCGACCTGACATTTATGCTAATGCTATTGAAGATGCAACTCCTGACCTATGTGTATGGCCCACATCTTTCTTGTAGTTTTTAAACAGTATCTCCAGTATTTCTTGATCATTATGTTCCTCAATACTTAAATTTAACTTCTACTTACAAATTGAATTAAGAATGGATAACAGTATAATATGTATGGTTTGTTTTGTAACAAGATCCATATCCTTCTTTAACACTTCCAAACCATGTTAGTTTGGGCCTAACTCTAGTCCTAACGGCTCCATTAACTATTATATTATCTCTCATCGGGGGCATTTATGGGCCTTTATCCCAAATGTACCATTAAATTGTATACTTCTAAATGTTAAATATAGAATAATAGAAGCTTAGACTGAAACATACAAATTTGGAATCATGAAAACAGAAATTCTGCGAGCTGACCGATGTTTAGTGTAAATGAATTTTCATACCTTGGTCTAATCCTTTTAGCGAAAAATGAACCCGAATGTTTACAACTGTCTATGTACATGGATATTCCAAAAGTGGTTATTAAATAGACTTACTAGTTTAGTTGGATTAGTTTTCTTCATGCCTCTATTTATGTGTATTTGTTTCTTTGCTATAATATATGTTCTCTCTTTTAATACTCATGCCATGGATGCAAAATTGCAAAGTTGATCTGGCCTGGAATATTCAACTCGTTAAAATTTTCGTGTTTAGGATATAATATTGTCTTCTGAGAAAATACTTCCAACATGTGCAGGCTGTTAATATTTTATTTTCGACCAACGCTATCCATGCAACACCAGATAACCTTTCGTTGACCCTGCAGGATCCCTCCCAATATGCACGACTTCCTTCGAACCTGACGAGAAATCTCTTTCAGTATGGTGAGTGTGATCTTGATCATGCATAATTTCTCCTATACTGTCATCAGTCTGAAAGTATGGGATTTGTATCAATAGGTGGAAAAGAAGGGTCAACGTCAGTTAAGAGCACCTTCACAAACTCCTAGAGTTGGTTTGATTTCCATATCTCCACCAGGGGAAGGTTTCATTTCCATAACTTTCCTGAAAGTGTTGTTGATAAGGCCTCCTGACCACATTATTGACATCGATTTTGATTGGGCATGGCAATTGAACAAAATGATGGATCAGCAAAAAGTTCTCCTAATGATGTTAAACAACGCTACCGATTACTGATCGATGCATATGGAGGTAATGATACATCACATGAAATGCTACCAAAGGCTCAACTGCTTCCTTCGAACCTGACGAGAACTCTCTTTCAGTATGGTGAGTGTGATCTTGATCATGCATAATTTCTCCTATACTGTCATCAGTCTGAAAGTATTGGATTTGTATCAATAGGTGGAAAAGAAGGGTCAACGTCAGTTAAGAGCACCTTCACAAACTCCTAGAGTTGGTTTGATTTCCATATCTCTACCAGGGGAAGGTTTCATTTCCATAATTTTCCTGAAAGTGTTGTTGATAAGGCCTCCTGATCACATTATTGACATCGATTTTGATTGGGCATGGCAATTGAACAAAATGGTGGATCAGTAAAAAGTTCTCCTAATGATGTTAAACAACGCTCCCGATTACTGATCGATGCATACGGAGGTAATGCTACATCACATGAAATGCTACCAAAGGCTCAACTGCTTCATGCAATACCAAGGTATGACTAATTTACAGTGTAATGAGAAGACATGTATGCTTGGAAAAATATGAGTCCTACTTTAGCCATCCAAGGAAAAGTGCTAAAGTTAGGACCAAGTGGGCCAAATGTTGGTTCGAACAGACAGAATGCTGCACTTCCAGAAAAAGAATTCAGGACTCGTCGGCCTAGCCAAAATTTTCTGCTTTGACCTGACATTTGTGTTAATGCTATTGAAGGTGCAACTCCTAAGCTACATGTATGGGCCACATCTTTCCTGTAGTTTTTTCTCAGTATCTCCTGTCGTCAATATTAGTATTTCTTGATCATTATGTTCCTCATTCCTTAAATTTAACTACTACTTACGAATTGAATTAAGATCTAAGAATAATCACTGAAGACTGGATAACAGTATAACTTGTATGGTTTGTTTTGTAACAAGATTCTTCCTAGCAGCTCCATTAACTACTATATTATCTCTCAACCTTATAGGGGCATTTATGGGCCTTTGTCCCAAATGTACCATTAGAATGTATATGTATACTTCTAAATGTACCATTAGAATGCATAGACCGAAACAACTTTGAAATCATAAATAGAGAAATTCTGCAGGCTGACGGATGTTGATACTGCAAATGAATTTTCATACCTTGGTCTAAACCTTTTACCGAAAAATGAACCCAAATGTTTACAACTGTCTATGTATGTGGATATTCCTAAACTGATTATTAAATAGACTTACTAGTTTAGTTGGATTAGTTTTCTTCATGGCTCACATTCGGTGAGGAAACCTAATATAGACTTCTTAGAAAACTCTAATATAGGCTTCTCCTAGTAATCCCTAAGTCTGGAGCAATCCGAACCATGCATCATAAAATCTTACCTTTACAAGACTTCCGCCTATACCAGAATTCCGGATTTCTCCTAGTGATCCCTAAGTTACTGAATAAGTTTAACTTTTATATCCCACACGTACAGAGAAGGAAGAAAAAGGCTGATGCCAATTCAAAATTGTTTTGAATGGTAAGGGGCTCAGTATCTTTATTAAAGATCAACATCTGGAAATTTGCTGAAGCCTCTATTGATAACGAAATGGAAATCCCCTCAAGTATATGCGAATTAATGATTTTCTATATTTCATTCTATCTTTGAAAGCTGCTCTTTGGTGACTGTTCTTTATTTTCATTTTTCCTATGGTAAGGTCCAATGACTCTCCATGGTGATTGTAGCTCTCTAATTTCTCGTGTTACTAAAAGAATTTTAAGTGGTTTCGATCTCAGATTAAGTTTCGGTCTAAAAAGATTTTAGAGAACAATTATTCCTTGTATTTGATAAATACAGCGAGAGAGAGAGAGACTCATGAAAGGGAGGATTCTACAGATTGGAGTTCAGATGAAAATGGTTGATGAGAAAGTTCATCACTTGGGAATACTCTAGTTTCTAAACTAATGTCCTTATAGTGGGGTCTGAATTCTTGTGCAAGGCAACTTTTGCATTTGGGTTACTAAAAGCTTTAAACATATTTTATTAAGTGGGTTCAGGTTTGGGCTTGATTTCGTAAAACATTTAAAAGTCAATGTTACTATCTTGCTTGGTTTACGCTTGAGAGGTAGCCTGTATGTCAGGCAGTCATGCAGCTTGACAGTTGCCAAATGCACTAGTATGCATATGCAGTTGCACATATGTGGGCCATTGATGCTCAAGGCTAGGCCAAAAGATGATTTAGCCGGGCAGGAAAGGGGGAATGAGTAGGGAACACAAATATCTTGTAAGTGCATTTGATATTCAATTGTACCATATAGTTATATACTTCTAAATGTTACCTATTGAACAATAAAACTTAGACCGCAAGAAGCATACAACTATGAAATCATGGAAAGTTGGAAAGAGAATCTCTGTAGCCTGACTGATGTTGATAGTGTAAATGAATTTTCATATCTTGGTCAAACCGTTTGGTGAAAAATATTCATACCTTGGTCATGCCTCTATTGATAATGAACACACAATTTCAAAATTGCAAAGTTGATCCGGCCTGGAATATTCAACTAGTGAAATTTTCATGTATTTAGGATTGAATACTGTCTTCTAAGAAAATACTTCGAACATGTGTAGGCTGTTCATATTTTATTTTCGACCAACACTATCCATGCAACACCAGATAACCTTTTGTTGACTCTGCAGGATCCCTCCCAATATGCACGACTTCCTTCAACCACCTGGAGAGAAATCTCTTTCAGTATGGTGAGTGTGATCTTGATCATGCACAATTTCTCGTATACTGTCATCAGTCTGAAGGTATGGGATCTGTATCAATAGGTGGAAAAGGGTCAACCTCTCAGTCAAGAGCACCTTCACAAACTCTCAGAGTTGGTTTGATTTCCACATCTCCGCCAGGGGAAGGTTTCATGTCCTTAATTTTCCTGAAAGTGTTGTTGATAAGGCCTCCCGACCACATTATGGACATCTATTTGGATTGGGCGTGGCGATTGATCAAAATGATGGATCAGCAAAAAAGTTCTCCTTCTAATGATGTTAAACAACGCTCCCGATTATTGATCGATGCATACAGAGGTAATGGTACATCACATGAAAAGCTACCAAAGGCTCAACGGCTTGATGCATACCAAGGTATGACTAATTTACAGTGTAATGAAGAAGACGCATGCTTGGAAACATATGAGTCCTACGTTAGCCATCCAAGGAAAGTGCTAAAGTTTTGATTTCCACATCTCCGCCGGGGGAAGGTTTCATTTCAATTTTCCTGAAAGTGTTGTTGATAAGGCATCCTGACCACATTATGGACATCGATTTGGATTGGGCATGGCGATTGATCAAAATGGTGGATCAGCAAAAAAGTTCTTCTAATGATGTTAAACAACGCTCCCAATTATTGATCGATGCATACGGAGGTAATGGTACATCACATGAAAAGCTACCAAAGGCTCAAAGGCTTGATGCATACCAAGGTATGACTAATTTACAGTGTAATGAAGAAGACGCATGCTTGGAAACATGAGTCCTACGTTAGCCATCCAAGGAAAGTGCTAAAGTTTAGGACCATCTGGGCCAAATGTTGGTTCGAACAGACAATGTTGCACTTCCAGAAAAATAATTCAGGACTGGTCCGCATAGCCAAACATTATTGCTTGGACCTGACATTTATGCTAATGCTATTGAAGATGCAACTCCTAACCTACGTGTATGGCCCACATCTTTCCTGTAGTTTTTAAACAATATCTCCCGTCATTATTAGTATTTCTTGATCATTATGTTCCTCAATACTTAAATTTAACTTCTACTCACGAATTGAATTAAGATCTAAGAATAATCACACATGAGAGGATAACAGTATAATATGTATGGTTAGTTTTGTAACAAGATCCATATCCTTCTTTAACACTTCTAAACCATGTTAGTTTAGGCCTAACTCTAGTCCTAACGGCTCCATTAACTACTATATTATCTTTCATCCTTATGGGGGCATTTATGGGCCTTTATCCCATGTACCATTAAATTGTATACTTCTAAATGTTAAATATAGAATAATAGAAGCTTAGACCGAAACGTACAACTTCGAAATCATGAAAACAGATATTCTGCATGATGACTGATGATTATAGTGTAAATGAACTTTCATAACTTGGTCTAAACCTTTTCGCGAAAAATGAACCCAAATGTTTACAACTGTCTATGTACATGGATATTCGTAAACTGATTTTAAATAGACTTACTGGTTTAGTTGGATTAGTTTCCTTCATGCCTCTATTTATGTTTATGTGTTTCTTTGCTATAATATATGTTCTCTTTTAATATTGGTGCCATGGATACAAATTTCAAAATTACAAAGTTGATCCGGCCTGGAATATTCAACTTGTTAAAATTTTCATGTATTTAGGATAGAATATTGTCTTCTGAGAAAATACTTCGAACATGTTTAGGCTGTTAATATTTTATTTTCGACCAACACTATCCATGCAACACCAGATAACCTTTCGTTGATTCTGCAGGATCCCTCCCAATATGCACGGCTTCCTTCGAACCTGGCATGAACTCTCTCTTTTACTATTTTGAGTGTGATCTTGATTATGCATAATTTCTCCTATACTGTCATCAGTCTGAAAGTATGGGATCGATCTGTATCGATAGGTGGAAAAAAAAGGTCAACCTCAGTTAACAACACCTTCACAAACTCCCAGAGTTGGTTTGATTTCCATATCTCCGCCACGGGAAAGGTTTCATTTCCTTAATTTTCCTGAAAGTGTTGTTGATAAGGCCTCCCGACCACATTATGGACATCGATTTGGATTGGGCATGGCGATTGATCAAAATGATGGATCAGCAAAAAGTTCTTCTAATGATGTTAAACAACGCTCCCGATTATTGATCGATGCATATGGAGGTAATGATAAATTTCATGAAAAGCTACCACAGGTTCAACGGCTTGATGCATACCAAGGTATGACTAATTTACAGTGTAATGAAGAAGACGCATGCTTGGAAACATGAGTCCTACTTTAGCCATCCAAGGAAAGTGTTAAAGTTTAGGACCATCTTGGCCAAATGTTGGTTCGAACAGACAGAATGCTGCAGTTCCAGAAAAAGAATTCATGACTGGTCGACCTAGACAAACTTTTCTGCTAAGACCTGACATTTGTGCTAATGCTATTGAAGATGCAACTCCTAACCTACATGTATGGCCCACATCTTTCCTGTAGTTTTTACTCATATTTCCTGTCAATATTAGTATTTCTTGATCATTATGTTCCTCATTCCTTAAGTTTAACTAATACTTACGAATTGAATTAAGATCTAAGAATAATCACAGTTATTGTTGGTATATTTAATATAGGAATATGTTATATTTAGTATGAGAATATGTTATGTTTAGTATGGGAATATCATGAGGACATATTTGGGATGCCACAGGATATTCAATTGGATATTCCATGATGTAAAGGCTATATAAAGCCTATGAGACTATCAATGAAATCATTCATCAATCAATTACAACATGTATCAAAGCCACCTTTCCACAAACCCTAGCCGCCACCAAATCCTAACCTTTCCCCTCCTCCCTCTCTCTCCCCGCCCCCAAAACCCTAACCCGAAGCAGCCCTCCCTTTTCCTCGCGGTCGTAGTAGTCCCCCCTTTCCGCACGGCTGCTGCTGCGACTGCTGCTGGCGCGGCTGCTACTGCTGCTGCTGCCACGGTGGCACGAGCGCCGACCGCTCCCCACGTGCGCGCTGTCCCACCTCCTTGCCGTACACAACGGCGCCTTTGTTGCCATTGTTTGGATCATTCCGAAAGAGGACACCGATGCCTAAATTTGATGAAAACAGACATATTCGGATCTAGGAACGGACAACGAGGACGAGCGTGAGTTGCAGAGCGGGCATGATGTGATCATAGAGGAGCAGCATCGATGGAGGAGATTATCAAGAAGCTGGATTCTGCAGAGGTCACAACGTTGATGAAGTTGATAAAGATGTCGGCTAGTGAGAGCATGACACGAATGTTGCCAAAGTTAGAGCTTCCCTCCATCGATCTGAAACTGGATAGACTAGCCACCTATTTGAATTGGTCACGACGGGTGAGAAGAACCCTCGGAGGAAAGAACCTGGAGGGGTTCCTGACGGACGAGAAGACAGAGCCGGATGAGGGCTCGACAGGACGCGACGAGTGGAAGTCCACTCATATGGTAATCTACATCTGGCTTCTCAACTCCTTAGTCTAGTCTATTGCCGCCACAATAGATGGCATTGAGATGGTGAAGGATGTGTGGGAGAAGTTGAGGAGAACCTATGATGGTGTGGGGAACAACTTATGGATCTTCCAGATAAAGGGGAAGATCGACAATATCGTACAGGGAGAAAAGACGGTGCAGGAGTATGCCACGGAGTTGGAGCGTCTGTGGTTGGATTATGATCACTCCTTAAAACGGGCGAGCTGCGGGGACCCGAAGTATAAGGAGAGACATGTGTGTCTGCAGGAGAGGACGATGAAATTTCTCAAAGGGCTGACTGCAGCATTCGCACAGAGGACGGCCTTACTTCTCGCCCAACCAGAGATCCCTAGTCTTGAAGATGCTATATCGGCCATGATCCATGAGGAGACACGCATCAGATTACAGGCGGGGACAGGTGGTCTCTCCGAAGCAAAATCAGCACTAGCGGTTATCAGCTCGTGAGACACAGGGTCCAAGGGAGAACCCTGGCCGCACAATCGGCAGTGCTACAACTGCGGGGAGATGGGCCATCATCGGTATGCTTGTACCAAACCACTTAAGGAGGGAGACTCAGGTGGTGGACATAGACAGTTCGGTGGACGAGGATATATTGGAGGACATGGTCGTGGTCGATGGGGTCGACGAGGCGGCCGAGGAGGTTATCGGGCAAATCTACTGGTAGCAGAAGGGAATGGAGGAGTTGTTGGCACTTTTACTGAGGAGGATCAGGCACTGCTAGACCTGCTGGAGGGGAAGCGGAGAGCGTCAACCGAGGGAGATAGGAAGAGTGGAACAGAGGAGGCATCCACCTCATTCTTCGTTGGGGGCAACGCCGCTATGTATGCCCAAACATCAGAAGGTACTGGCGAATCACTTGCTCTTGCATCTGTCTTCCCTTAAAACGTCAGATTGGATTATCGACTCGGGAGCATCTTGGCATGTGACGGAAAATGCTAGTGAGTTTTCTTCTTACACTCACCTAGCATCAGCAGACATCATTCAGACAGTAGATGGCACTTTCCAGCTAGTGGTCGGTCAGGGTACTGTTAATTGTACAGGTTCAGTAAGATTATCCAATGCTTTACATGCTCCATCCTTTTTAGTCAGTCTCTTGTCTATTAGTTCTATAATTCTCCAACTTAAATACATTGTTTCTTTTGATATTCCTAAGGTGATCTTTCAGGAGAAAGGGACGGAACGAAGACTTGAGACTGACACTTGGCATGAGGGACTGTGGTGCCTAGATCGAGAAGGACTGGACTCAGCACTGGTATATATGGCAGAGAAGACTGGAATGAGAGGACTGCAACAGAGGACTGAGGAGACTTTGATACTTCATCATAGGAGGATGGGACATTCTTCCTTTGATACTTTAAGTAAGTTATATCCAGAGATTTATGCAAAAACAGATAAAAAGAAATTAGTATGTGATGCATGCGAGTTAGGAAAACTTACTAGAAGCTCATATGTTGGTACGGGTCATAGGAGCTCTATTGCTTTTGAGGTAGTGCATTCCGATGTTTGGGGTCCATGTCCTATTAACACTATGAATGGGTTTAAGTATTTTGTTTCCTTTATTGATTATGCCTCTCGTGTCACCTGGCTGTATTTGATGAAAAATAAGAGTGATGTACTTGCTTGTTTTCAGGATTTTCATAAGCATATCCAGACTCAGTACAACGCAGTTGTGAAGATACTGAGGTCTGACAATGGAACGGAGTATACCAACAGGACGCTTGCAGAATACTTGTCAGCATACGAGATCCAGCATCAGACCACCTGTGCATACACACCAGCACAAAATGGAGTAGTAGAAAGGAAGAACCGACACCTTCTGGAGGCCGTAAGAAGTATGATGATCGACATGAATGTCCCACAAAGTCTGTGGGGGCATGCAGTGTTAACAGCAGCTCAACTCATCAACAGGATACCTTTGAAAGTCCTGGGATGGAAGTCCCCATGTGAAGTATTACAAGGCAATAATAGTGGAATACTTCCACTGAAGGTGTTCGGGTGTGTGTGTGTGTTTTGTGAAGGTCAACAGACCATCAGTTGGAAAATTTGACCCCAGAGCGGTCAAGTGCATCTTCGTGGGCTATTCAGCAACTCAGAAGGGGTATGTGTGCTGGAGTCCAGTAGAGAAGAAAAAGTTTGTCAGTATGGATGTCAACTTTCGGGAGCATGAGTCATACTACCACAAGGAGGGAACTTCACACAACACGCCTAATACTACCAGTATAAGGCGAGAGGGGGAGATGGAGAACCTGGTGGTGATTGATTTGGAAGTTTGGCATAAGGAGGAACATGAAGGTGAAGCAAAACAGGGGGAGGAGATGAGAAGTGTTAGGCCTACGGCTCAGGGGGAGTTACTTACCTACAACAGGAGGGAGAAGCAAACTGCAGGACCAGTACCTACAGTGCCAGTGCCAAGTCCCTTGCATGCGTTCGTCCCAACTCCTGAGACACTTACACCACCATCCCCTTCAGGTGATATCATTCCTCCACTCCTATACCACTATCTGTACGAAGGACCACTCGTAGTAATGCGAAAAAAATTTCGGATAGATATGGTTGGGATCTTGTTCAGTTTGTTTCTTATGACCATATCTCCTCTTCTCATGGAGCATTTATAGCATCTTTGGATAGTATTACTGTACCTAACAATTGACAGGTTGCCAAGAACGATCTAAAGTGGAAAGCGGCAATGCATGAGGAGTTAGGAGCTCTTTAGAAGAATCACACTTGGGAGCTGGTGAGACTGCCGAAGGGGAAGAGAGCAGTCAGATGCAAGTGGGTCTTTACTGTAAAACAGAACCCAGATGGACAGGTTGAGCGCTACAAAGCTCAACTAGTGGCGAAAGGATACAGTCAGACATACGGTATCGACTATGACGAGACCTTTGCACCAGTTGCAAAGATGAGCACTGTCAGGATCCTGATCTCTTTGGCAGCGAATGGTAGATGTAAGCTACACAAACTGGACGTGAAGAATGCATTTCTTCACGGAGATCTAGTAGAGAAGGTTTACATGAAGATACCACCAGGATTTGGCACAAATCAGACAACAGGCAAGGTCTGTAGACTGAAGAAATCCCTCTATGGACTGAAGCAGTCTCCTCGAGCGTGGTTTGACAGATTCAGGAGAGCGATGATAGGGATGGAATATCAGCAGATCAATGTTGATCACACTGTATTCTTCAGAAGGAGTGGAGGCCACATCACCATACTTGCGGTGTATATTGACGACATGATTATCACGGGAGATGATGAGCAGGAAATCACCCGACTCAAAGGGAAGCTTGGCAAAGAATTTGAGGTGAAGGACCTTGGTCTTCTTCGCTACTTCCTTGGGATTGAGATCACTCGAGACGCAAAGGGGATTGTTCTCTCTCAGAGGAAGTATGCACTGGACCTTCTCACAGAGACAAGGATGTTGAGATGCAAACCTGCAACGACGCCAATCGATCAGAGGTTCAAGCTGAACGTTGAGGCTGGAGAACCAGTTGACCGGAACAGATACCAGATACTGGTGGACCAGCTGATCTATTTAAGCCACACACGTCCAGATATATGCATTGCAGTTAGTGTGGTGAGCCGCTACATGCATGACCCACAAAAGGGTCATATGGACGCAGTATACCAGATTCTGAGATACTTGAAAGGTGCTCCCGGAAAGGAACTGATGTTCAGGAAGAAAAATCACATGGACATCGATGGTTACTGCGATTCTGACTGGGCTAGTTGTGCTGATGACAGGAGGTCTACCTCGGGATACTGCATATTTTTAGGAGGCAACTTGGTCTCTTGGAGGAGTAAGAAGCAATCAGTGGTAGCCAGATCGATAGCTGAAGCGGAGTACAGAGCTATGGCCTTGGGAGTTGCAGAGCTGCTTTGGTTGAAGAATATGCTGGTGGAGCTGAAGCTGAATCAAGGAGCCAAGATAAAGCTGTGGTGTGACAACCAGTCAGCTATTAGTATTGCCAACAATCCAGTACAACATGACAGGACCAAACACATCGAGATCGATAGGTTCTTCATCAAGGAGAAGTTGGTTAGTGGACTACTGGAGCTCGGCCACGTTCCAACCAAGCATCAGGTAGCAGATGGACTGACCAAGGGACTTAGCTCTGTGAGCATGATTAGAGAATATGACAAGATGGACTTGGTGAATATCTTTCGCCCATATTGAGGGGGAGTGTTAGTATATTTAGTATAGGAATATGATATATTTAGTATAGGAATATGTTATGTTTAGTATGAGAATATCCTGAGGACATATTTGGGATGCCACAGGATATTCCATTGGATATTCCATGATGTAAAGGCTGTATAAAGCCTATGAGACTATCAATGAAATCATCTCATCAATCACTTACAACAGTTATATATGGTTTGTATTGTAATATCCAAATTGTTATGTTTTTCCCTCATTTATTTACATTGCAATAGGATGTTTGGCATTTATTTTGAGTTTTCATTTCATAGAAACTCAGTTGCATGAAAGATTGAACATGAATATGACACGAGTGGTGACACACTTTCTAGCTTTACTACTGTATGTTGGAGTCCCATGCTATGTCTTGTATGTGTGTGTCACGGACATGTCATTGATATGACACCGACATTTGTCCCTATGCTTTCTAGGTACTAAATCTTGGTTATTGGGCAAGGATGATCTCTGAAATTCATATAACTATTTTTATTGATGTGAATAAAACATGCAAGTCATGACATCGTCCTTTAGTCTAGGTAATGTAGGACTAAAGTCAAGTATACAATAATTGTTAATTGGCACTCCCCCGCAAACTGAGGCATATATATCAATTATTTCCAGTTTATGTAATAGTCGAGCAAACAAAGGTCGAGGTAATGGTTTGGTGAGGATATTTGCGAGCTTAGCTGAAGAAGACACGTGTTGTAGGACAACTTTTTTGTCTCTTACTTTCTCTTGATTGAATAAAGTGACAGTCTGCTTAGTCCTTTCATAAAAGACTGGATTCTCAACGATATGTATCGTAGCTTTGTTGTCACACTATAGCACAGCTCGAGAAGAGAGGGTAAGTCCAAGATCTGTAAGGAGTGAGTTGAGCCAAATCAACTTAGAGACAACATATGCTATGATTCTATATTCAGCCTTAACAGAAGACAAACAACTATATTCTACTTCTTACTCTTTTATGTAACCAAATCAACTTCTATGAAGAAAAGGTAACCACTGGTAGAGCAATAATCATCAAATTATCTAGTAACGTCAGCAT
Organism: Iris pallida; assembly: GCA_029216955.1. Lineage (NCBI taxonomy): Eukaryota > Viridiplantae > Streptophyta > Magnoliopsida > Asparagales > Iridaceae > Iris > Iris pallida. The sequence continues at coordinate 2,736,781 of JANAVB010043019.1, forward strand.
CTGCGAAGACTGTAAAAGACATTATATAAGGTCTGTAGAGAAGGCCATGTTTATGAGTTCTCTTTAGCTTGGAATCCTTTCAACATCCTGAAGATGAGAGGTCAAAGGATTCAACATATACTAGTTCACCGTACTCACAACATAGGCAATGTATGGACGCATGGCAGTAAGATAGATTAGCTTCCAAACCAGCCGTCTATAATGTCCGGGGTTTGATACAAGAGGATTCGATAAAAAGCTCAATCAGAATAGTTTTACTGTAGAATCCATAGGTGTGTCTGTTGGTTTACAACCTAGACTATAGAAGATCCAACGCGTATTTTCGTTAAGAAGGCTACAATTGTCCAGAACTCTGTTGTACCTCAACTACAAGAAAGTATCTCAGTGGTCCATGTTCCTTTATATGAAAATGAGAGGCTTAAGTGTTCTTTCACCTTAGAAATGTCATCATAATCATCTCCGGTGATGATTATGTCATTAACATAAACAAGATGGCTATGCCTTCAGACTCTGATGTGTAAACAAGGGCGTAATTGAGCTGCTATGATAAACCCAATATGTTGTAAGACCCTAATGAACTTGTCAAACCAAGCATGTGGTGACTGCATCAGACCATACAATGACTTCTCTAGGAGATAGACCATAGACTCGAGGTGTGTATTTAGTCAGGTGGCCCGGAACCCGGCCCTGAACCGTCTCGGTCAACACCGGTCTGGGTCGGTTCGGGCCCGATCAATGGGCCGACCCGACTCGGCCCACAATGCACCCGGATTTGGGCTGGGTCCAAAGAAATGACCCGGTAGCCCATCCCGGCACGTATCCTAACTGGATCCGGGCTGGGTTCAATTTTTTCAGGCCCGCAACCCGACCCGGCCTGACCCGGTACATATTCAGTAAAGGTAAGTGTATATGTATACGAAAAATTAAATCATTATAGGAGGTGGGGTTATGAACCCAGGACCTCCACCAAAAAACATTGGTGCATTCCTCTCAGTTGTCATGCTAACCACTAGTCCCAACTTGCTTTGTGTTAAAGGTAGATCTAAATATACTATAAATACAAAATTGTAACATATATATATTTTAAAGTTGAACAGCCCGCGGGCTGATCCGGACCCTGCTCGGCCCGAACCTACTCGGGTATGGGTCCGGGCTGGGTTTATAGTTTCATTTTGAAAGCCCGGCCCGGTCCGTCTTTCTTTCCGGGCTAACCCGGCCCGGCCCGAAATCGGTCAAACCTGGTCAAATCGGGCTCCGGGCTGGCCCAACCCGACCCGACCCAACCCAATAGTCACCATGAACATAGACTTTCCGATCACTCAAAGCCTGGAGGTGGTTGTATAAAAATAATCTTCGAAGATATAATCTTCGAAGATCGTCATTGAGAAATGCATTTTTCACTTCTAATTGATGAAGAGACAAATTTCTGAAAATTGCCAAAAATAGCATACCTCGGACATAACTTAGCAACATGTAAAAACATCTCAACATAATCTAACCCATGCTGTTGGATAAAGCCCTTAGTCACTAAACGAACTTTGAGCTGATCAATCGAACCATCTGGATTTTGTTTAATAATAATACCCACATTCGACTACCTTTTTACCTTAGAGCAATAGTACTAAAGCCATGTCTAATTAGAGTGCGATGCATTAAGTTCCTCAAGCATAGCGGTATGCCAACTTGGATGCTTAAGTGCTTCGTGAATAGAGAAAAGAAGAGTGATGGCTGCCAAGGAAGAAATGTATAATAATATAAAATCAAACGGTGATAAGAAACGAAGCTAGAAATAGGATGTGCAGTAGTACAAGAGCGCTTACCCTTGCGATAAACAATAAGAAGAGATAAAGCTTCATCTGAAGTCGGCAGAGCTGGGAGAGTAGGAATAGAAGGCTACATTATAGTACCTGTAGAAGAATCATTAGTATATCCAGAAAAATTGTGGCAGATGGAGGAATGACCGTGTCCCGACGACTATACAACTGGAAAAAGGGAACCAAAGACCCAAACCTAGGAGAGATAGGAGAAATAGGTGTATTAAGTTCAATGAAATGATTACAAGGAACATGAATCGTGGACAATAGAGATGTAGATGGTGTTTTGGAAGCGAAATAGACCTGATCCTCGAGAAAAATAACACCACAAGAGACAACCACCTTCGTAGTAGAGGGATCAAAACAAACATGTTCTGTGTCCGAGAATAACCAACATATATCATATGACCGATAGCTCACGGATCAAGTTTATCCACCTGAAGTCCAAGGTTATAAAAAAGATAACAACAACAAAAAAATCTTTGGGGCGACAAGAGACGATTTACCTTGCAGAAAGCGGATAGAAAAAGATAATTTGTTCTTAAGGACATGAGAGGGCATGCGATATACGTATAAAAACGAACAACTAAGACGGTATAATTTCATGATTTCTTGGAATCATTCATATGAATAAGGAGATAGCGGGCAACCTCAAGAATGTGTTTTTTCTTGCCTTCTGCAATACCATTATGTTGAGGAGTGGACGAACAAGAAGTTTGATGATGTATGCAATGTGTCAGACATAATGCTTGAAACTCCCTGCTCATATACTCGTTAGTATTATCAAAGCGAAGAACCTTGACGCAAACATCAAAATGATTAGAAATTCAGTTATATAGATAAAAACATATAAAATATCAAACCTAGAACAAAGAAGATATAATCATGCCATACGGGAGTGGTCATCAATAAAAGTAATAAAATACTTATAGTCATGCACATTAAGAAACTTAAAAGGACCTCAAATGTCACTATGAACGGAAGTAAAAGTTGAATTATGTTTTGTTAATAGGATGGAAAAAGCAATGGTGATGCTTCCCAAGAATATATGAGTCACAACTAAATTCATATAATGATAGATTATATAATATCGTACGTAAGGAATATAACTGATGTAGTGCCATGCTCCTAATGGCCCACTACGTGTGGCTTGTGGCTAGTTTGACCCAGTCGGGAATGGGTGTTGGGGAAACCTTTCGTCGTCTAATCAATCATGAAGAATGCATAAAGAACCTTTCCTATTCATGGATTGATTTATGATAGAATGAGTCCAAAATGCAGTGAATTGTGTCTTGGCGAAGAGCTTTATAGAAGAGTTTCTTCCCACAACTTTCCATTGTAGTTTTCGTTGGACATTTTTGTTGTTTAATTTTGATGAATGCATTTTCGTATTGATTTATGATGGTTGTTTTCTTTGTTCGCTTTTATCAATTTCTGCATTCATTCTTGAGAATTGTGAGAGAAAGGAAAGATAAAAGAAGCGTATTAATCCGATGTTGGTGCCATTGCTAGATGACGCATAATTGTGGCTTGATCGTGCAACGTGTTTCTCCTGCTCTCAACAATTCTCTAAATCGGTAGGTGATTCTGGCTCTTCTTTTCTACTCTACGTCCTATTAAAAAGAATTTTCTTGTTTTCTACCCTTAGATTGATGATGTCTTGGTTGAAGTAAAAGATAAGAGATACCACATGTTTGATGATATTGTTAATGAATGAGACACAAGGAAGATGAACTGTTAGTGTACTTTTACACAAGAATTTTATAGTGTAAGTTTCGCATGAAAAATGATATGGAAATAATTTGATACTATAAAACATAGAAATGATGGGACCGATAGGTCACCAAGTGATAGTTTAAAATATTGGACGGACGCCTTTAAGTAGATGATAATCGAGCCAAGAGAAGGACACCAACAAGGGCCTCTCGTTGTTGTCGAGTAAAAGCGAGATCGGAGGAGATCAGCTGAAAGACATTCCATTGTTCAAGAAGGCCGCTGAAAAGGACACCAAAATCCTGCAAATCTTCTCCAGATGTGACCATGATGAAGGTGGGAAAGATGTCATAAAGTTTCTAAAGATTGTCTTCAGATAAGTATAGGGACCGAAGATGCGTCCAAAATTTCTTGCTTTCAAAGACATAATAGAGTTATAGCAACGAGCATTCATCGAATTAGAAAACCAAACAATTACTTTGTTGTCATTCTGAAACCAAATGATATACTGGCGGTTAGAGTCCAGTGGTGGCTATGTTAAGTGACGATAGTGGCCTTTGCTATTTAAAACATTTTTTCAGTGTTCTAAAAATCGGCCTAGGCGCTAGGCCGCCTGCCGCACCGAAAACCCCCAAATCGGTCACCTAGGCGCCAGTTCAGCCCTAGGCGGGCCTGTTCGGCCAAATCGGCCCCTGTTCGGCCAAAGCGAAAAATTCAAAATTTTGAATTTTGAATTTTGAATTTTGGAATTTCTGAAATTTGAAATTTCAGTTTTTAAAATTCAAAAAAAATTCAGATTCTAAAAAAATAATAATAATAATAAATCATTAAATTTAATAATAAATAAATAAAATTTCGAATTTCAAAAAATTTTAAAAAAAATATCAAAAATTTTCAAAAGTCAAAATCCAAAACTTCAACAAAAAAAAAATCTGTGCGGCCACCTAGGCGGCCTGGGCGCTAGGCGCCCCTTTGCCGCACCGAATCCGCCTACCGAAATTTACAACACTGCATTTTTTACAACATTGGACCATTGCAAGTAATCCTTTGCCTAGGATAGAGATTGTAGTGAATCATAAATTATCTTGAAGTCGACTGAAGAGGAAGAAGCATCAAAAGGTACACATTTGTCGTCTTCGGAGGCCATAATTAATGACACACAAGATGAACATAGCAAATATTGTTGTCCAACTCACCAGGAGGCAGGAGATCAAAGACGTCAGAGCACCGTATCGAAGTAGAGCAGCTTCAAAGACAAGAGAACCAAGTGAGGTATGGAAATTTTGCTAAGAGCAACAATAAAGGTTGGGGTCATGAGTTTGGTGGAATGAGGTGGGAAAATTTTGCTTTACAATTATGGTCCTCTCCAAATTTCATAGCTCTGATACCTGAAATTCAGAGAGAATTTTTTAGTTTGTTGATGTGAATAAAACATGAGAAGTCTTGATACATTTATAGGAGCAAGTCATGAGATCCTCCTTTAGCCCAAATTTTGTCTTAACTTGTGGTGAGATGATCATTTGTCCAACTCACCAAGAGGTAGGAGATCAAAGTCGTCAGAGCAACGTGTCGAAGTGGAGCAGCTTCAAAGACAAGAGAATCAAGTGAGGTGGGGAAATTTTGCTAAGAGCAACAATAAGGATTGGGGTCATGAGTTTGGTGGAATGAGGTGGGGAAATTTTGCTTTACAATTAGGGTTCTCTCCAAGTTTCATAGCTCTGATACCATGAAATTCAGAGAATTTTTTTAGTTTATTGATGTGAATAAAACATTAGAAGTCTTAATACATTTATAGGAGCAAGTCATGAGATCCTCCTTTAGCCCAAACAAAGTGGGGCTAAACTGACGTATGCAATAATAGTTTACTGACAGAAAAAAGAGTTGAAGAAAACTTAAATAAGCATAATTTTGGAGGATAAAGAGACGATGAAAGATACTTATGTTTTTTGATTTTCTTTTGAGATGTTTTTAAATATTATGTTTGGTGAACTTTATGAAGAAGAATTTTGCTTAATTACTAGTTTGAAGGATGGTTTGAGTTTTTTATTATTAGAATTATTTAAGGATACTTATTAGAATTATATTAATGCTTTACTTATGTTATGCATGTCATATATGAAGTGAATTGTTGTTTTATACACTATGGATCCATATTGTCGATATGTCTGGTATATTGTCAGGTTTCCAGTATTATAAATCTCCAAAAGGTATGAGACCGATATCTGATATTAGGATCCTTGCAAAGCTTAGTGAGATGGCTGTCAGTTTTTTATTCTAAAAAGAAAGATAGCTCATTTATTAAAAATACCTTGCTGCCTTTGCATTTATTTGATAATCCGTTTGGTTTGGGATGTTCATGCATCTTTCTTTTTCGTTTGATATTTTCTGTGCAGGAAGTATAAAGTAGCTACGGGAGCAAGAATCCTTCAGGATTTCTTATTTGGGGAAGTGTATGCAAATCAGGGGGAGTATAGATATCATGGATTACAAGTTTACACAGCTGCAATTGGGGGCTTATCTTGCAGCAATAACGATCTTGGGACAGCAATCAAGAAAAATAACACTAATCACAAGAATCTTTTATTACTGTTCATGATTATGCTACTTACTTTTGGATTTATCTTTTCATGTAATGTAAATAGTATATATATATATATATATATATATATATATATATATATATATATATATATATATATATATATATATATATATATTTTACCAAATTGTACAGATGAAACTTTTTCTATTGGAAAGATTGGGAAGTGAGTTGTTTTATGGTTTCTTGTGTACACTATCCTAGTTAGGTTACTAAGCTTCGAACATATGCCCTTTGATATTGTTTGCCTAATGTGCAAATGTACGAGTTCTCTAATTTATTGTTTGAGATGATCTTTGGTACTGAATTGAGGATCTTGAGCCTAATGTGCAAGTGTTATGGTTATCCAGAAAATGTAAGATGAAATAGCTTGGAATATTTGATAGCAGCTGTACTTTCTGTCATGCGAAGTCAGTTGTGGAGCATATATTACTGTAACAATTCCCTGGTGCGAGTTCTCCCCTATTGATATTATCAGTTGATAATCCTTTGAGCAGTCTGGTCGAGCCACAGATTGCAGTAAGTTTCCAACTCATTAAGGTTAATTAGCACATTATCATGCATTGCGGTATGTTTCCAACTCATTAAGATTATTAGCACATTACCAATATGACAATATCAGAAGTATGATAACTTGGTATCATTTACATTACTTGCAAACTTGCAGTTTCTACATAGCATACGATACGGGTCCCTTTACTAAAGATCAACACCGAGAAATCAAAATAAAGGTACTATATGGCATATGCTAAACTTTAGTTTATCATTCATTTTAAAGTTCCAGCAAACTTAAATAGACAGCTGCCTTTTTTATGTGAATCACATTAAATTGTGTTCAATATTGTAAAGAGCATCATAACCATAGGAATAACAAAACTGTGTATGAACTTGACAAGCTGTAACTAGATATTGGATTTGTTTAAAGAAAATTGCAACTCCTCAAACATCGAGAAAAAGATATAATAAAATACCTCACATGCTAACCCTAGTAAAATCCTTTGGGTTGAATCACCCAGAAGACAACCAAAAACTAAAGAAAAATCATAAAATGTCTTCTACATATCCTAACTGGAGAGCTTCAGTTCAACAGGGAAATGCCAATGTAGTAAACCAAAGCCTTCTGTCCAGGCTTGAGACTGGCAATCAAGATACACGACACTAATGTGACTTTTATTGTTGTTCAGGAGATGTTACTTCTGGGTGTCATGCAATGTAGTATAATCATTTTTTTGTATAAAATCGTATAAATGACTCATGCAATGTAAATATTATTCATTAATCCTTTTTCTTACAAAATTGTACGGGTGGAACTTTTCGGTTGGAAACCCAGGAACTTGAGCATGTTAGTTGCCACTTAACGACAGTTGGTTATTTGGAAAGTGTTCCAGTTATCCAAGGAGGAAATATCTTGATGTTTGGTAGCAGTTGTACTTTCCAGGTGCGAGTTCTCCACTTGAGAGTTATGACCACTTAAGAATTAGGAAGAACTCTTATGCCCTACTGTTATTGTTAGTTACTGTGATTTGAGCAGTCTAATCGAGCCACATATTGTGGTATGTTCACAACTCATGAAGGTTATTAGAATATGACTATCACAGTGTATGATAAATTGGTACTATTTATACTGAAATTACTTGCAGACTTGCAGTCTTCATAGCACTGGAGATGAGTGATATTTTGGCACAATCACTCCACCTTTCCTTTGTTCTGTACCTCCACTTCGAAAGTGATATTTTGGCAGTGCAACTTGGAGGTCTTGGCAGAGGAACAATCTGGAGCCTTGGCTTTCTTGTCCTTGTAGGTGTTGGTAGGCACTGCTGTAAGTTTCCAAGCTTGACATCGAGGATTTTAGGGGTCGAATAGAGATTGTACTTGAACTCAGTGTAGCTGAGGCCATAACCAAAAGGATAAACTGTCAGGCCATCAAAAAACTTGTAGGTTCTTCCCGGGCAACCCATTTCGGGCATTGGCCTGAAAGGCATCGAAGTCATCGGCAACTGCTTCGTGTAATCATTTGTGTACCATGTAATAGGGAGTCTTGCACCAAAGACATATATGTAATTAGTTATCAACAATTATTTTAGCGGGAATGCCTTTGACCTTGTTGTAGGAGCACATAACAAGTGTCACCTTCTTTAAGGCACATCTCGAAAGGAAGATTGAACGAGTCCACCATGTCTTGCTCAGTTACCTTTACAAATGAATTGGACAGTATTCTTGTTGAGATGGTATATAACAAAATTATACATAATATGTCAAAAGATCTAAAAGATGGGAAATCATAATCAATATGGAGATGTAGTTTTACAAGAGCATCAAAAGAGAAGCGCTCCATGCCGAACCAACCTTAATTGGCCTTGTATTCATATCTTGAGTATTTTAGAGGCCTTTAATATCTTGAAGTCCTCTAACAAAGCACCGTGAATTTGCCCACAACATGAGGATCCTTCCCCATCTAGGATCCCTAACAATATTGATGACAGCGCTCCAGAATGTAAGCTTTGTATGTCCTAAATTGTACATTGCCCTTGCTTCTGTAGAAACAATCTGCAAAAAATAAAGAGAGAGAATGATAAGTTTAGAAGCAATTTTCCTGTTAGCATGAGAACTGCATCTTTTATTTTCTAGTTGAGATTGAAATAATTTTGTTTGCCATAAACAAAAAGGTTGAACAAACCTTTGTTCAGGTTTGTTCAACCTTCTTGTTTATGGCAAACAAATTTGCACATTGTTAAGTTAGTCTATATATTCCCCAGTTCATATTGATGATAAAGAAAGACTTATATGTAAACAAATCTTCTAGGCTAATTATAAGGGCACAGCTCTTTTTGATCGGGGCTATACAAGTGATAGTTTTTCATTATTTACAAGTTTGCCACTGGAAAAATTACTCAGGGCTATCCAAGTGGTAGGTATAAAAGATAACTCTTAATATTTTTTTTCTTCTTCCTCTCTCTCCCTCTTTCTTCTCCAAACCCTAGTTCTGGTCCCCACTTCTTTCTCAACCCCACATTTCTCCAAACCCTAGAAGATTCCCCAAGGAAGATTCTTAAAATATTCGGTACGATTACGTCAGCTAAACGACAAAATTTTTGAAATAATTTATTTTTTGAAGTAATCTTATATTTTGTCCCAATGTAGAAATTATGGAAGAAAGTGGATCATCACGTCTATCAATCGAGGAACCCGGATCTTCCGAAGAACACGACAAAACATCCGAAGAACTCTCGGTAAATTTTCGACCGACCAAATACGTATTCGACTGTACAACAGGACTGCCCGACTTTCTGGCAGTCCATAGAATACGAAGGACTGTCATATTACGCGGCAGTCTATTTGTAGAACTAGTGTAAAATAGAACTGTCACAAAACATGGCAGTCCAAGAAGTAACCAGGACTGCCAGATTACGCGGCAGTCTATATGTAGAAATACTGTACAGCAGGACTGCCAGACTTTCCGACAGTCCATAAAACACGAAGGACTGCCACATAACTCGGCAGTCTATGTGTAGAACTAGTGTAAAATAGGACTGCCAGACTTTCTGGCAGTCTATAAAACACGAAGGACTGCCACATAACTCGGCAGTCTATGTGTAGAACTAGTATAAAATATGACTGCCAGACTTTCTGACAGTCTATAAAACACGAAGGACTGCCAGAATGTCTGGCAGTCCTGTTGTACAGTCCTGAAGGAATGCCAATTTTCCTTGACAGTCTTGAAGTTGTTGATATTGTAATTTTCGTTGTAATTGTGATTGGATTTTTTTTTTTGAAATTAAATGTAGGGCATACCACCTTATATTTCCATTGACTTATGAAAAAGCATTAGAAGTTTTAGAATGGTGGAGATGAAGTAATATATTCTCAACGGATGTCGCCTTTGAATCTTATGAAGAAGCATTAGAAGTTTTAGAATGGTGGAGATGAAGATCCAAAAAAAAAAATGTACCTTCAGGAGTGGGAAATGGTGGAGAAGAAGAAGAAGAGGAGGAGGAGGGAAAATAGGGTTTATGAAGAGAGAGAGTGAAAATTTGAAATGAGAGTGATTTCTGGGGTTTGGGGGGCTGTGGGGTTTGGACAACCCCCTGAATGGAAAATTTTGATAGCCCAAGTAAAATTTTCTCAAAACCTGGCTAGCCCTAATCCTGGCTAGCCCCGATCAAAAAGAGTTGTGCCCTTATAATTAGTCATCTTCTATTTTCATGTTGTCTATATAAATATTTCTATAAAGAAAGAATTTTATTTAAGAGAATGAATCATGAATGAGTGAATATTTGAAACAAATACCTCCACAATGGTTCTCCACAAGGACTCATTGAAGGAAGCAGGAGTTGATGACTTCAGGAAACTGTATGGCGCCAGTGACTTCCTAACCGAACCAGGTCGCATGAGCAGGATGCTTGTGAGGGCCCTTGCCATTATGAACGACGTCCGACACTCCATGGAGTATCTCCCCCCACCAGGCGTAAGGAGGGAAGCCGATCCTCTCGACCCCCCTTAATGTTGAAAAAACCCTTGCGATAAGAAAAGGCTAATTATAAGGGCACAACACATTTTGATCGGGGCTAGCCAGGATTAGGGCTAGCCAGGATTTGAGGAACTTTTACTTGGGCTATCAAAATATTCCACTCAGGGGGTTGTCCACAGCCCACAGCCCCCCCAAACCCCAAAAATCACTCTCATTTCTAAATTTCACAAACCCTAGCTTTCTTCTTCTTCTTCTTATATCCATCTTCTTCTCCACCATTTCCATTCTCACATCTCTATCAAAATCCTAGTTTTTTTTCTCATCATCATCATCTTCTTCTTCTCCACCATTTCCATCATCACCATCTCCATCAAAACCCTAGTTTCCTGCTCTTTCCCAATTTCGATGGCACCCAAAAAATTAAATAAACCCTAAAATGCATGAAAATAAAGGTTAAATACTTCTTTCATCACAAAGAATGCATGAAAATAAATCCTAAAATGCATATTTCACTCTATTATCAAGATTGAAATAAACCCTAACATGTTTTTTTTCATTCGGAAATTTCGACTTTAGGACTGCCAGAAATTGTGGCAGTCCTGACAGGAACTTGTTGTACAGCAAATATCTTTCAGGACTGCCTCAATTTCTGGCAGTCCTCAATATGTCTAGGACTGCCAGAAATTATGGCAGTCCTGCTGTAGAACATGTCCCTTTCAGGACTGCCACAATTCCTGGCAGTCCTCATTACTTCTAGGACTGCCACAATTCCTGGCAGTCCTCATTACTTCTAGGACTGCCAGAAATAGTGGCAGTCCTGTTGTACATCGAGTCTATTTCAAGGCTGCCACAATTTCTGGTAGTTCTCATTACTTCTAGGACTGCCAGCAATTGTGGCAGTCATGTTGTACATCGAGTCTATTTCAAGACTGCCACAATTTCTGGCAGTCCTCAATACTTCTAGGACTGTCAGAAATTATGGCAGTCCTGATATGAACCCAATTTTTCTACAACTAGGATTTCTTCCATAGTTTTCTTCTACAACTAGGATTTCATGCATAATTCTTCTATTAATATAGAAAAATTGGTTAATAGACTAATAGATTTAATAGATTTGATAACCCAATTTCTTCTACAACTAGGGTTTCATCCATAATGCACAAACAAGAAGAAGAAAAATAAAGTAGGGTTTGGAGAAAGAGATCTGAGAAATTAGAAGAGAGCAAAAAATCAAAATAAACTAGGTTTGCAAAAATTGATGTTCTTGTTCTTGTTGTTCTTGTTCTTGTTCTTTTTCTTCTTCTTCTTCTTGTTCTTCTTCTTCTTCTTGTGAGGAATGAAGAGTGAGGAAGAAAACAAAAATTATAAGACTTATCTTTTATACCTACCACTTGGATAGTCCTGAGTAATTTTTCTAGTGGCAAACTTGTAAATAATGGAAAACTAACACTTGGATAGCCCCAATCAAAATGTGTTGTGCCCTTATAATTAGACTAAGAAAATCATAGGACAAGCCAAGTACAAGTTCAGTATAATCTAGTTACAACTCTCTTGCAATTCCTTAGCCAAAGAAGCGAGGTATCCCTACAACTCTAATAGATACAAAGGAACAAAAGCAAAGCTCACACCACTCACATATCAAAGGCATATTAGACATATCATAGGCATGGGTCCGGCTATACACACCCCAAGACTTACTAAGAACACCCCACATAACTTAAATGTCATGTTAAAAGACCAATATACCCCCAAGGCTTTCTAAGAACACCCCACCAAAAAAAAAATCTGCGACAAGCACGACAAATACTTGTCGAACGGACAATGGCCTGTTCGACAAGTATTGGTCGAACATGTCTTCTTATGTTCGACAAATACTGGTCGAACGTGTCTTCTTGTGTTCGACAAACACTGGTCGAACATATTCTAATCGAACATGCCATCTTCTGTTCGACATATTCTGGTCGAACGTACACACTATAGTTCGACTGTCGTGGGTCGAACATTCCTCTGTGAGTTCGACAAACTAGGGTCGAACCTACCCGTGAATACATCCAAATTTTTTCCTTTTTTTTGTTTTAACAACAGTTTATGGTCGACGGAGGGGGATCGGAAAGCGGGAGGAGGAGGAGGAGGAGGGGGGTCCGAGGGGGGGTGTCAGCGGAGGCGGCGGCGGGTCGGGGGAGGAGGAGGGTCGGCGGAGGGGGGAAGGGGAGGGGAGTATGGGGTGTGCTCAGCAGCAAGGGTAGAATAGGGTTTTTTTTTTGAAATAGGGTGTCCTTAGCAAGTCTTGGGGTGTCAATAGTCAGCCCCTTTTATATAATATAACCGGTGGAAGCTGCGCCTGCGCCTATGGCTCTCACTGATGCGCCTGCAGCTACTGCACGTGTTTCTCCTCCGGCTCCCGAACCCCCGGACTCGCGTTCCCCCCTCTTCCAGGCGTCCATGCCGCCCCCGCCATCCTTCTCCTTCAGCGCGTCCACCCCACCCGTCCATCCCATCTCTTCTGTTGCAACACCCCTCCTCCCGCGCACGCCCCCTTCCCCCTCCTCCTCCTCCTCCGTCTTCCTCGGCGAGGCCGTCTTGTGTGGTGGTGCCTCTGCCTCCCCTCCCCTCCCCCAACCCTCTGTCTTCCGTCCAAACTCCGGCCCTCTCTTGTGATGGCTGGACGACGGTGGTGAGAAGGTGGAAAAAGGAAAAGGCCTCCAGCCTCTGCGGTTGTGCCTAGAAGAGCCCCCGTTGTCGTGGGTCAGCCCCGGTCGGGGAAGGGTGGCTTCCTTCACCATATAGCTTCGGCCATCTCGTCTCGTGCTCAAGCTTCCTCCAAACCCTTTGTTTCGATGGCGCAATATACCCCCCCAAATGTTTGATAAAATGTCGGAGAGGGTTCCGAACCCATTCAAGACCACGAGTGATGCCTCTATCTCCTGGGCCGACTGATGTAGGCCAGATTTGGCTAGGAAAAAATTAAGATGCATTTTGTGACACTTAAGAATGTTCAAGGAAGGTCATAGCCATCTCTAAAGATGATATCTCTGAAACGGAGAAATTTTGGAAGAATATGATCGTTCTCTACATCATGGGAGCCCGACCATACTTTGGCCAACTTAAGAGATTTGCCATGCTAATGTGGAAGCCTAAGGGAAGCATTGACATATTCTCTAGGGATAATGGTTTCTAATCGTCAAGTTTGGGATGACAGAGGACTTAGAGAGGGTTATTCATAATGGACCTTAGACATTCGATGAATAGACTGGATGTCCTGAGAAGATGGGACCCGGCCTCCAACTTTGAAAGGGACCGTTTGGCTACCGTCCCTATATGGATTAGATTTCAGTGGCTCTCACCTCAATTGTGGAGTGGTCCGACCATCATGAAGTTGGCCAGCGGAGTAGGAATCCCTTACGAATAAATAATTGCACTGCCAGAAGGGAACATTTCTCGTTTGCTAGGGTCTTTGTTGAAAGGACCAATTAGCCAAAGATGATAATCCGACATCTCGTCCTATCCTAAAGGACCAATTAGCCAAAGATGCTTCTTGAGCTAATACGATTCCCCCTAGCACGATCGGAGCAGAGGAAGACATAGACGCAAAAGTGAGAAACATGGATACGGATGAGCCAAAGCTACATGGGGTGCCTTCCCCTACTCTCCTAGGGAAGAGGATGGAAGTAGAGAATGAGGAAGAAGTGGGGGATGGGGGTTGTGGCAAGTCTCAGCATGAGGAGGTGGTGCACGGCCAAGACATGCAACAGGAGGAAGATAACACTAGCTTGGTCATTTTCACGGCTAAGATTGTTAGCCAGGAAGGGGAGCACGGTAGAGTTAGGAGGAGACTGGTAAGTAGTGGAGCGTTGTATACCGTTCACCCGCCGATGGACCGCCCCCTCTTGAATCTAGCAAGGATATGGAAAGTCTGGCTGGGCCGACTTCTAGTCAGGAGCTGTTGGCCTACCGTAATCCTTTCTGGTAGGCTAAAGTGGAGTTTAGGTCGAGAGGTGGTAAAACTTCTAATTCTAGGCAAGATGGTCTCTCTTCTCCCTTAGAGAGAGTTCCCGTGTCAACCAGGGAACTCGCCATCGTAATTTATGACTATATTCACATGGAATGTGAGAGGGGCAAATTCGATTGGCATGTGGAGGAATATTATGGAATATCTAGAAGTCAAAGTGTTCCATTATTAACATTTTGTAGTCCAAAATTAGATCGGGTCCCTTGATCACCAAACGGACCCCGACGCAATGGACCTCCGTCCACAATCTTGACTATGGCGATATGGCCCACATCTAGGTGAGGTTGGACACCAGGGTTTGGCAAAGGGAGGTGATCCAGCGTTCCGGCCAACTTTTCACTATTAAATTTACCAACAAAGGGGGTCTACAGATTGTGGTTGAAGCGGTTTATGGGCACAATGATCAGATCAAGCGTCTTGATTTGTAGAACGACATTACTATAAATAGTGCGCATGTTAGGGATATATGGCATCTAGTTGTTGTGAAAGATTTCAATGCTATATTATACGCCACGAAAAGATTGCGGGTCGCCCAGTTCAACATGCGATCCTCTCAGAGTTTCAACAATGTTTCTTAACTTCTAGACTTAGGTGCATGGATAAGTCAGGTCACATCTGGACTTGGAACAACCGAGCGATATTCAACCAGATTGTCATCCAATTGGACCGTGCTCTCTGTAACGGAAGATGGCTAGATTCTTTTCAAATTTGTTACCCCCGGTACTAGTGACCACTCCTTTATTGTCATCATATTGGAGACTATACCAGCTGTTAAAGGAAGGCCTTTTAGATTCAACAATGCCTGGATTCACATAGAAGGATATGAGGAGACTGCTAAGCAAGGTTCGGAGGAAGGGACGAGTGTGACTGCTCAATACAGGCTTGCTGATAAGTTGAAGTTTATCAAGGGGCGCCTCAAGATTTGAAACCTATATAAACCTACTAGTCCTCTACATGAATTCGAGACTAAGCTGGTTGATATTCAGCAAAGGGTACAGTTAGATCCTCAAAACCCTGTCCTCACAGAAGAGGAAGTTATCCTCCAAGATTGGCTGCATAGAGTAGGAGTGAGCATATTTCGGTTTTTCAACCGAAACCGACCCGACCCGACCCGTTTAGAGCTATCGGGTCGGTTTTATTGCAAACGGGTCGGGGATCGGTGCTGTAAAAGAAAAAAACGGTTTATCGGTTCGGGTTACGGGTCTGGATAACGGTTCCCGACCCGAACCGAAAACCGATTTATTATTATTTATTAATTAGTAAATTACTAAAATACCCTTACAAAAAACCCTAAATATAAAAGTGAGCGTTTCTCTCTCCTCTCATGTACTCATTCTCACATCGCCGCTTCGTTTCCACTTTCCTTTCCTGTTCGAGAACCCTCTGGCCTCTTCGAGGCTCTGAGCGGCTGAGAGAGAAGAACCCTCTGGCCTCTCTCTCTCTCCTGCTCTCGTCGAGAGAGAAGAACCCTCTCTGAGTCTCTGTCTCTCTCTCTTGCCCTCGTCGAGGCTCTCGTTGCCGGCTCGCCGCTGCCTCTCTCGTCTACATCTGACCTAGATCTCTAAAGATCGGACCTAGATCTCTAAAGATCGGACCTAGATCTGTAAAGATCGGACCTAGATCTTTCAGATCTAACCTAGATCTCTCAAAGGGGGCCGTTCGTCACAGATCTGACCTAGATCTGGTAAAATTTTACTTTGTCTCTCGTTTTTAATTTTTTACAGTAAATTTTTTACAGATCTAAATTTTTTTCATAAATTTTTTACAGATCTGGTAAAAAAATTTACAGATCTGGTAAATTTTTTTACAGATCTCGTTTTTAATTTTTCCCCTAATTTTTTACAGATCTAACCTAGATTTCTTTTCATGGCTCATGGCTTATTCAGGAAAAGTGCTCACTTGGTGTCTTGCTCACTTACTGTGCTGTCTGAAATATTGGTTATTTATAATAACCACTCTCGAAGTCGAATTCACTCACTGTAAGCTATTTTCTTCCTTACCAGTCTCTCGAACTTGAATCCGAGTCTTTAATATGGAAAAATTGCAGGGTTGCTTGCAGTTTGCAGTGTTTGTCTAGATGTTGAAGTTTGCTGTTTGCAACTCTTCTTAAAATCAGAACTGTTAGGGTTAGGTAAAGGTTAGACAGGTTATAATTTAATTATGTGATGTTTGTTAGGTAGCTTCCATCAATGGCAACAACTTCATATTCGTGCAATGTGCGTATTTCTACATTTTTGCTGCCAATTTCATATTTGTAGTTCCATAATTTTCATTTACTATGCTCTTGTAGTCTTGTGTTGTGTCACTGTGCATGATATGCTCTTTAGTTTACTGCTATAAAATTGTGTGCATGATATGCTCATACTCTTTAGTTTACTGCTGCTACTAGCAGTATGTTACTCAGTTACTGCAGCCATTTCCTATTTGTGCATGACATGCTCTCTGTTTGCAGTGGCGTGGCATTCAATGCAGCTAGTGGCGAGGCAATTGTTGCAGCCATTTGTGCATGAACTGCAGCCATTTGTGAATAGTTATTTATTGGTTTTCTTGAAAATTTTACTAACATATTAAACTAGAAAGTGGCAATGATGATTATGGCTTGAGAAAGTGTGTAATGGATACTTGGATACTACATGGCATCATACTCATTCTATGATGCATAAATAAGCCATCTGAGCCATATTATACTTTCTTTCCTTGTCTTCTATCTTTGGTGCAATGCAGGAGTGGAGAGTATTCAGCCATGAGCCAAGCCTGGAGGCTGGAACAAGGTTACAGACTGTCGGACTTGCAGGAGTTTGGAATTGTATAATTTAATTTGAAACTGTAGTCTTACTGGAATGTGGTGTAACTATATTTGGTTTTGCATTATTCCTTTGTATAATTGATTGTGTAACTATACAGGAGTTTGGAACTGTATAATTGGTTACAGGAGTTTGGAACTGTATATTTGGTGTAACTACAGGAGTTTGGAACTGTATATTTGGAACTGAATTTGGAAATGAGGTGTAACTATATTTGGTCTTACTGCTTTGTATAATTGATACATCCTGACAGAAAAATTTGATTATGAATACTGCACTCTGCAGTCTGCAACTGCATATATACATTTGGTTGTTTATTTCATCTGCATATATTAATTTGATTTTGAATACTGTTCTGTGTTCTCTATATTTGAACACTGCACTCTGCAGTCTGCATATATAAATTTGGTGCAGCCTGTTGAGAGATTTGCATCTTTATTTGGATTTTTGAAACTAAAAAATTATAGCAGGCCGGCCCAGGCCCATAAACCGAAAAACCGACCAACCGAACCGAACCTATTCTGTTCGGTTCATGTTCGGTTTCTTACCAGTTCGGTTCGGTCCGGTTTCTAATTTGGTCGGTTCGGTTTCAGTCGGTTTAAGTATACACGGTTCGGGTTGAACCGAATCGAACCGATGCTCACCCCTAGCATAGAGAGAGGTTCTTGGATGATGTCCAAGTTAGACAAAGAGTTACATGCAGGTGGCTTCAAGATAGGGGATATGTTTTCTAAATTCTTCCATGCGACGATGAAAGCTAGGCAAAATCGGAATGCCATACATGGATTACTGGACCCTAATGGTGTACTTATTACTGGGATTGATGGTATCCGGGATAAGGTTGTTCGGTTTTACAGAGATCACTAACCAAGACTCATACCCGACCAATTTCCCGTACAATGAGTTTAAGAAGTTGTTTTGCAGGAAAGGAAACCAGGTGCTGAGGTCCCCTCTGTCGATGAAGAAGATAGAGCCCTTTGTTAAAAAAAATGGGATCCTATTAAATCGTCAGGGCCTGATAGTTTTGGAGCTGTTTTTATCAAGAACCACTGGGACATGATCAAGGAGGATGTTTTCGATGCGGTGAGAGAGTTTTTAAATCCAGCAAGCTGCTCAAGGCGCTCAACCATACGTTTGTGGCCCTAATTGCGAAGGTGGAATGAGTGACTCAGCTGGGAGACTTTCATCCTATAACATGCTATAATTTCTTATACAAGATCATATCGCACCACATGTGTTCCCGGATGAGGGATGTCATGACGGAGCTTATCTCTCCCAACCAGATGGCTTTCATCAAAGGGCGGTCCATCTCGGAGAACTACTTACTAGCCCACGAGGTTGTGAGAGATTTTAATAAGCAGGGGGCAATAAAATGTGCCTTAAATTGGATCTCAGGAAAGCTTATGATATGGTTAATCGAGACTTCCTTTGTCACATTATGATATGTATGAGTTTTGACAAATGGTGGGAAGACATGGTGAGGGATTGTATTTGCTCATCTTCGTTCTCGATTATGGTTAGGGGCCAGCCAAAGGGGTTCTTTAGCAATAGCAGAGGCCCGAGACAAGGGGATCCTTTGTCTCCCCACCTCTTCGCGATTGTGATGGAGTTCCTCACTTGTATCCTGGATGACGTTGTTTTGGATGGCCTGATTAACCCCTTATTTCGTAAGATTAAGCCAGTGGTCTCTCACCTTATTTATGCTGATGATCTACTTGTATTTGTGGAGCCGTCTTACAGATCTTTTTATACTCTTAAAGGGATATTCGATAAATTGGAGAATTGGTTAATGCTGCAATTGAATAAAAATAAGAGCCAGATGTTCTTGAATTGTACATGTAGGAACATGGAGGCTTGGCTGGCTAAGATGGGCATAGCGGAAGGGGTGCTCCATGTTAAATATATGGGGCTTACTCTATCGATCAATTATGCTGCTAACGCGGACTGTGAGGGTTTTCTCAATTATACACAATCGAGACTAGAGGGATGGTAGGCCCAAATGTTATCCTTTGGGGGAAGGATTGAGCTTATCAAGGCTGTTATTTCGACTGTACCATTATACTGGTGTTGGCCCAATGATTGTATCATGTTTTTGAATATTGTTAATCTGTTAAGTTTAGCATTTCATTATCACTAATCTTCATACTATCACTATAGCATTTCTACTTATACTTATACCTTTGGTGATATGTGCTTATTATTTTACTTATTAGTGATATGAGTTTTTATTATATATATCTTAAATTTAGTTGAGTTACCAAAATCAAAACTATGTTTTGATTATGGTTATTCAATTAAGTTTAATATTATGATATCACTAATATTTATGCTATCACTATAGCTCTTATACTTAAACTTAGCATTGTCCAACTGTGCTTTATCTTATCATATTTGCTACATGTATAGTACTTTGTTCGTCTAACATGTACATGCAGAAAAATAATAAGCAAGATCAATGTGGACATATGCAATGAAAAAATCATGGTGGGCCAAAGACGACGGATCCCACAAGATTTCTCTGAACTACCCGATGACATCTCCGGAGCCACGCACTCGGGGGTTCGAAGGGGCGAAGCCCCCAAAAGGTATTCAGTTTTCACAAACTGGATATCTTTGGACAGCTGACGTCAAGGAAGAAGCCAACATCCATCAAGGAAAGAAGCCATGCCATGCCATCATCATTTCAAGACTCTGAAGAAGCCTGCACCTGCTACAGTATATCTGGAGTCTATAATGAGTCTTAGGAATAATTGTAAATACAAGAAATGGAAGGCAAAATAGAAAGCTAGGATAGAAATCAGTCCAGGATTATTTTTAGATGAAAATCGGCACACCGACGGTATACCGGTCTATACCGGTGGTATACCGATTTTATTCACAGAAATTTTTATCTACAAAATCAGCATACTGATGGAATACCGATCTATACCGACGGTATACTGATTCAGTAACGTTGAAATTTCAACGATCAGATTTCGAGCATTTAATGATCCCAACGGCTATATTTCTAGCCGTTGCAATTCCAGACCGGTATTCCGACGGTATACCGGTTCGTACCGACGGTATACCGATCGCTGACTGCAAAGTTGCCTTTGAGCTCTTTTCAATGCTTTGGTTATAAATAGCCTTGAACCCCTTCATTCAAGGTTGATGCTTTGAGCCTAAAAATTTCTAAACCATCAAAGCCTATCCACAAACAACTATACAAAGCTTTCATTTTCCATCCACAAATTGTGTTAGAGTTATTGAGTTGAAAAGTAAGATCTTCATCTTGTTGTATAAGAAGATCAAAACCTATTGTGAAATGTTGAAGTTGGAGAGTCTTCGTATCCAAACTCTCGGTTGAAGTTGGAGAGTCTTCGTATCCAAACTCTCGGTTGAAGTCGAAGAGGCCTTCGGACTAAAGCTCTCGTGTAAGAAGTTGGCGAGTTCTTCGGATCCAAACTCGTGTGTAACTAATTACTCAAATAGTGGATTAAAGCCGGAGAGAGTTCCGGGACTGGAGTGCCCCTTGGGAGGATACCAGGATATATCGTGTGTCGGTATTGTTGTTGCTTCTTCTCTTGCACTTATATTTTTAAATTGTCCATTAGCTTTAAGTGCTTGATTAGTTAGCTTGACCTTATTCACCCCCCTCTAGGTTTACTACAATTGGTATCAGAGTAAGGACTCTATTGTCAGGCTTAACATCCTTAGAGTAGATCCTTGTTAATTTTTCTATGGCATCGTATTTCTCCTCCTCCGATAAAGTGGGTTTTACTTATAGTAGCATGGACAATCATGTTTCTTCTAAATGCAAGAAATGCTCTAAGTGGAAAGCCATGGCTAAACAATCCTTAGATATTCTTGATAACCTTCATTTTACAAATGAAGAATTTTCTGAAAAGGTTGTTCATTTAGAAGAAGCAAATGAGTTTTTGAGAAATGAAAACAATGATTTATTATCTAGACTTGATTATCAAAACTCATGTTGTGTTTCTTTAAAGATTTTGAATGGGGCTTTAATTTTGAAAATCAAATCTCTTTCCTCATCAATAGAAGATCTTAAGTGACAAACACATGAGCTAATTTATTTGCATGATTCTTCTATTGACTCTTTAAAGAAACAAAATGATAATTTTATTTCTAGAATTGCTTTATTTGAAAAAGAGAATTATGCAT
The DNA here is from genome assembly GCA_029216955.1 of Iris pallida. Lineage (NCBI taxonomy): Eukaryota > Viridiplantae > Streptophyta > Magnoliopsida > Asparagales > Iridaceae > Iris > Iris pallida. The sequence continues at coordinate 2,758,349 of JANAVB010043019.1, forward strand.
TAAATGCTAAATTTAATTCTCTTACTTGTTTGCATGATGATTTGCTATTAGAACATGGTATTCTTAAGACCAAATCCATGCATGCTAACTCTAAAGATATTCATCATTCTAGTATGTCACATGTTCATAATCATGCTCATTTCGATACACGTGCACACACTAGTATTAGGTGCTTCTATTGCTCTCGTAATGGACATATAAGTCTAACTTGTCCTATTCGTAGGAGTTTTTCTACCAATGCTAGAGTCAATAGTATATGGGTCCCTAAAGCTAACAAATATGGATTCAAGTTTATTTGGATACCAAAGTCTTCGCCTAATATTGTAGGTGGAGCTTCTTGTATCGGGACATAGCACCGATGAGCATGTTGGTGGTTGCAAAGCTCAAATGTTATCTTCCAAACAATTGCACCAACACAAGCGTGGCCACTAGAGCCACTTTGGTAACATGCTAAACGATTCTCTTTAAATTGTTTATATTTGTAGAATCTAGCATGTTTCTCTTGATGTCTTGCTACTAGCTCACATTGATATCCTTTAGTTGTCTTTTATATAAATCAATGTGAGATATAATACTAGCATGCTTAGTTAATTTTTTTATTATTTCTTTTATCTAGCATGACTAATTACTCGGCTTAAATGATTAGTTCACACTATGTAGTTCATCACTCATTTCCTATTAGCGTGACACATTTATATATGCATGCTCGTTATTCTTAATCCTTATTTATAAAACATACATATCACTCTAGTCCATAGGAGCTTGGTTTTGATTTGAGTTAATATGATTTTAACTCTCCGTCTTTAAAGTTTTTGAGATAGTTACTTTTTTGTCGATTTGTTTTTAATATATCATATTTACATTAACCGGTATTTGTGAATATATGTGTTTAGCATAAGCTTCTTATCACTTGACAAGTATACACTTATACTTCCATTTTAACCTTGTGCTTATATAATATATTCATTATTGATTCTCATATTTTATTTTGATTAAACCTCTTATGAATCAATTATGTCTTTGCCTAATAAAGCTTATTTATATGTGTTTTGAATTTGTGATAGTTTTTCAAACATTCATTAAGGATACATGACTATATTCATGTAGATCATGTATTTCTTATGTTGATATATATTTTTGTATAAATATCTTTATGTGGACATATGAGTTAAGCTAAAGTTTTATATTGACTTGAAGAGTATTTAATTATACTTGTTACTTCCAAACTTGCGCTTATCTCATACTTTAGCTATTGATTCCTTTGACCAAATTTGTGCTTCTTGAATCAATTAGCTTCTTCCTTAAAGTCTTCTTTTGATGATATCTTCTTGACTTTTTGGTTGGCATTATGGATACATGTTCTTAATTGATTTTTGATCTTTTCATGTATGCCTATTCGTGATATATTTAGTTTCATATATATAAATGATTCCTAACTTTTGATATTTATTTGTTTTATACCCTTAAGTTAGGATGTTGAGAGAAATGTTTATTAATGTCTTGCTCATGACTAATTATGGATGTTCTATTAAGGATCACAAAGTTTTGTGCTTTACCTTGCATGTTAAATTTACCTCCTTAATTAGTGCACATTTTCTAGTTTGTATCTTTATAATTTACTATAGTGCACTATAAAAGCTCTTTGAAAAATGTACTTCTTGATATCTTTAGTACATCTAGCTTTCTTGATCTTAATAATCTTTCATTGCTCATTCCTTGGATACTATGCTTTCTTAAAATTATTGTTGCCCAATGATGTTTTTGTAGCACATGAGAATACATGTAATTATTACGTCATATTTCTCATGAATTTAGCTACTATGGTTTGAGCTTTTATGTTAAGATCTTCTATTTCTAGATAATACACTTATGTCATAATGGCTATAATATTTTGCATTTTCTAGATTGATCTATTATTTCATTATCCTGGACCAATCTCAATACTTGGCAAAGAGATTTATTTTATTATTTTTATGAATATCTTTTCAGCCATATTTTGAGAAGAGTTAGTTCATTTTTTTTGCTACCTTTTTGCTCTTATCATTGCTTTGTAAAGAGTCTATAAATCATTTTGATCATTCAAAATGTATGTCCTTAATTGTGAACTCTATGCTTAAGCAAGTATCTTTAGTGTTTGTGACTTAAGATTTAATGAGCACTTTTATCTTGTTAATGACTTACCTCATTAATCTTAATTAGTTATGTAGCTTGCTTAGTTATGATATATTGTTAAGCTATATAATCTATGTTCACATTTACTCTTCTAGCTATTATTTTTCGTTTCAATCTATATATGATATGCTAGCTTCCAAAAACAAGATGTATTAATTGTCTTGATGTAATTTGTATTCTATTTTAGATATGTATGTCTTGTTCTCTAAAACTAGTTTGACAAACATTTGATTTGATCTTGTTTTTCAAAAGAGGTTTGTGATTCCTTACTTTAACTTCCTTCCATACTAGTCATTAGTATCTCTTAAATTTTTCTCATTTTGAGTCATGATTTTATCGTATTATCATTTATATCTCTTTTTGATCATATTTGCAATCATTTAAATGAGAATAACTCATTTCCATATTTTTTATTGATTTATGAGATTTTATCATAAATATGGATTTGAGATTTTCTTTATGAGATTTGTTGGATCATGTTTAATTTGTTTATTTTTATTGATAAAAGATCCTAATGGTTGAGTAGTCCTATATTATCTTATTATGTGATTATCAAACTAATTTATTACTCTACTTTGACTACTCATGGATTGCCACATATGGGCCTTTGCTATTTGAATTTTATGGTTTATTATTTACCATTAGCAAGGTTTGAATTTTACCTATTGATGGGTGCATATATGGTAAAATATACCTAGTCCATGTAAAGTAATAAATTGGTTGATTCTTTCTTAATTAGATAATCATGGACATGACATTTGAGTTTCATCTTTATTTTATTTTTGAGCTATATTTTGTCTATCATCATGATTGTTCTTAATTGACTTTATTCTTTTTCATGAAGACATTTTCTCAAAGGATAACATACATTGATATATCATATTTAAATATGAGATCCTTCTATATAGATTAATGTATGTCAACTTTTGATTATACGTGCTTAATTGGAATATTCTTCTAATTTTTTTTATCTTTAGCGGCTATTAATTGGATATCTCTTTTTGACTAAAGATGATATTATTCGTCTTTTGACGATATTATAGCCTTATATGCATTGAGCAAAAGGGAGAAATCCATAGTTGATTTACCCCCAAAATCCTTTAGTTATATATTTTATGCTATAAGTGCTTTGGAACTAGATGCATATTTTGAGGGGGAGCAAATTAATTGATTCAATTCATTTATACCCTGTAATATGTCGTATACCTAGTTCATCATGGACCCATATTTTCTTCTATTTCATATCCTATTGATTGAGGTCATGATATTTTTATTTGTGAAGAATTTATGAGAGTGTATGCAAGTGTCTTTATTATTTATCTCTCTCTTTTATATAGATTAAATAAGTCATCTTGTTAATATTAACTTTTATATCTTATTTTGATGACTATTGTGCTTTCATTGTTTTGGCTTTCCTTATATGCTTAATTGATTTGGATTTTCTTATTGAGGACTTACCTAAAAGTCTTGTTTATCTATATTGGTAATACTTTGAGGGAGAGCATTCAAGTCGATTGAATGTCTCTTTCTCAAGTATTTTTCTCCTTTACCTTCATGTTTATCTAAATGATATTCACATAGCATGATAAGGTAATTGAGTTCAAATGCATTAACTTGGGTAAGCAAATAGATTTTGCAAATAAAGAGATTATTTTATATCAATTGCTCTATTTCACTGATCATTCGTTATTTGTTCCACTATTTATTTGTGGACAATATTGACTTCCAAATGGCTTTTTGATCAATGTTTCAAGTTTATATTTCGATTGGTATTTTCCAACTATCTCAATTGTTTTTTATATCAATTACTTTGCAATTATCTAATCCTCATGGGTTTTTAATTGAAATCTTTTATTTCAATTGGTATATTACTTCCTTCCAAAACATATAATATTATATTTTGGAGTTTCTTTCTTGGATTTTAAGTTGGTAAAACTATTTATTGACTGTTTTCAATTTTATTTGTTTTACCAACTATATTGTGTTTTGACATGCTTCTTTTAAAAATTTGATGTTCTACATTGGCAATGTAGCTTTATAAACTTGTCATTACACCCTTCTTCCATTGTTTTTCATTAGTATATCTTGATCATGATTGTTTATGACTTTCTCATGCTCTGATTTCTATGCTTGAGATTGATTTTATTTTATCTCTTAGTACGGGAGAGCCTATTTTTGATCATGTCAAAGGGGGAGAAGTAAGTTTAAGTATGTATTTATAAGTAATCGAAGTAGTATACTTTTAGTGATATTACTTATGTCTTTTGTATATTAGTGATACATGCATCTATTATATCCATACTAAACTTAACCGATTTGCCATAATAAAAAAAGGGGGAGATTGTTGGCCCAATGATTGTATCATATTTTTGAATATGGTTAATCTGTTAAGTTTAGCATTTTATTATCACTAATCTTCATACTATCACTATAGCATTTCTACTTATACTTATACCTTTGGTGATATGTGTTTATTATTTTACTTATTAGTGATATGAGTTTTTATTATATATATCTTAAATTTAATTGAGTTACCAAAATCAAAGCTATGTTTTGATTATGGTTATTCAATTAAGTTTAATATTATGATATCACTAATATTTATGATATTACTATAGCTCTTATACTTAAACTTAGCATTGTCCTACTGTGCTTTATCTTATCATATTTGCTACATGTATATTGCTTTGTTCGTCTAACATGTACATGCAGAAAAGCAATAAGCAAGATCAATATGGACATATGCAATGAAGAAATCATGCTGGGCCAAAGACGACGGATCCCACAAGATTTCTCTGAACCACCTGACGACATCTCCGGAGCCACGCACTCGGGGATTCGAGGGGGCGAAGCCCCCGAAAGGTATTCAGTTTTCACAAACTGGATATCTTTGGACAGCTGACATCAAGGAAGAAGTCAACATCCATCAAGGAAAGAAGCCATGCCATGCCATCATCATTTCAAGACTCTGAAGAAGCCTGCACCTGCTACAGTATATCTGGAGTCTGTAATGAGTCTTAGGAATAATTTTAAACACAAGAAATGGATGCAAAATCGAAATCTAGGGTAGAAATCAGCCCAGGATCATTTTCAGATAAAAATTGGCATACCGACGGTATACCGGTCTATACCGACGGTATACCGATTTTATTCACAGAAAGTTTCTGTCTACAAAATCGGCATACCGACGGAATACCGATCTATACCGACGGTATACCGATTCAGTAACGTTAAAATTCCAACGATCGGATTTCGAGCATTTAATGATCCCAACGGCTATATTTCTAGCCGTTGTAATTCCAGACCGGTATTCCGACGGTATATCGGTTCGTACCGACGGTATACCGATCGCTGACTGAAAAGTTGCCTTTGAGCTCTTTTCAATGCTTTGGTTATAAATAGCCTTGAACCCCTTCATTCAAGGTTGATGCTTTGAGCCTAAAAATTTCCAAACCATCAAAGCCTATCCACAAACAACTCTACAAAGCTTTCATTTTCCATCCACAAATTGTGTTAGAGTTATTGAGTTGAAAAGTAAGATCTTCATCTTGTTGTATAAGGAGATCAAAACCTATTGTGAAAGGTTGAAGTTGGAGAGTCTTCGTATCCAAACACTCGCTTGAAGTTGGAGAGTCTTCGTATCCAAACTCTCGGTTGAAGTTGGAGAGTCTACGTATCCAAACTCTCGGTTGAAGTCGAAGAGGCCTTCGGACTAAAGCTCTCGTGTAAGAAGTTGGCGAGTTCTTCGAATCCAAACTCGTGTGCAACTATTTACTCAAATAGTGGATTAAAACCGGAGAGAGTTTCGGGACTAGAGTGCCCCTTGGGAGGATACCAGGATATATCGTGTGTCGGTATTGTTGTTGCTCCTTCTCTTGCACTTATATTTTTAAATTGCCCATTAGCTTGTGCTAAGTGCTTGATTAGTTAGCTTGACCCTATTCACCCCCTCTAGGTTTACTACAACTGACTGCATGCCATTATTCTTTCTAAGGAAATGTTCAAGAAGTTTGAAAGTCTATGCGTTGACTTCCTGTGGAAATGAGACATTCATGCTATTAGTTGGGATGATCGGTGTAGGCCTAAGAAGGAAGGAGGACGTACTTAAAACTGTTCTGGAGATTCATTACTGGGAGTCCCTATGGGCAGGATGGATTAAGGGTAGGTATTTCCCGAATAGAAAATTCGGGTCGACTAGCAACAACAACAACTTCTCCATCACTGTTAAAGCGTTCTTGGAGACAAGACTTAGGGCTAAGGCTAAGCTGACTAGGGTGATATGCTCAGGGGCTCAAACTAGCATCTGGCATGACCCTTGGATGAAGCACTCTAGCTTGATTGAGAGGGAGGGTTGGCATGTTTATGAGCTGATAGACTCTTATGACAAGGTGAGTAGCCTTATCCAGGAAGGAGAGTGGAATCTGTAGGACCGTTTGATCGAGGCTGCTCATGCGGAAGACATACAAGCGGTGGAGATAGACCGGCAATGGAGGGAAGACTACTGGATATGAGAATATATTGAGAGCATAACCTTCAAGTTTAGTATGCTTTGAACCACATTAGGACCTTCCATGAGGAGGTTGACTGGGCGGAGGTAGTCTGGACCAAAGGGCGGTTGTCAAGAACTCTCTGTGCCTTCACAAAATGATCAGGAAGCGACTTCTTACTCGGGACAAACTTACCAAATTTGGCATTCCATGTGAGGATACTCTCTGCTTCTTATGTGGTAAAGAGGACGAGTCTAGGGATCATCTGTTTTTGAATGTAACTTTATATGGGATAGCTGGTGTGCCCAGAGGTCTAAAAATGACCTTCCCACCTAGCAAGATAGACGTCTCCCTTCCGTTTTGAATGATGTTAAAGCTCAAAAGGGTAAAGGAGCGAGAGGTTATACACTACCAAAAATATCTCATATTAGCGATGCCTAACAATGTCGCTAAACAGCAAAAAAAGTCGCTAACTTCTGATAACGACGTTTTTAGCAACGTTTCGGGCATGTCGGCATAAAACCTCTCGAGTACAAATGATATGTCACATCCACTTCTTGATGATATTTCATGTTGCGACATCTCACACATGGATACTTAATTTTGGTACGGTCCATGTACTTAGGGAACGCCTTGGCGAACTGCAGGAATTGCTCTACCCCATGTATAAATTCATCCCGCACACCGCACATGTCACCAGGATGACAATTGGACATCTATGAACGATGCCGCAGATAGTAATTCATATCCATTTGACAATAATTCTGCAAAGATAGATACACATTATTCGAGTATATTCCAAATTGATGCATATAGACACATGAGTATCAAATGAGTGTCGTCACATGTTCAACAAGAAGGCCCCCTCTCTGACCCCTTCTACTTCCCTGCTTCTCATTCGACTCTCTCAGCATCATATGATATCTTCCTCAACCTCAGCCTAGAGAAGTGTGAAAATATTAATGTTGACCAAGGTTCACAGTATCGGTATCGTAATCGATTTCGGTACCATTTACGGTTGATATCCTGAATCTAATAGCTTCCGCTAGCAGAGCACAATGTAGAGCCAAACGTGAAGCAGAGCTTCACATTCAAAATATTAGAAGTAAAAAGTTTTCGATTGGTGGTGGGACGAGTCAGAATCCTTTCTCATCCCACCACCAATCGAAAACTTTTTACTTCTAATATTTTGAATATGAAGCTCTACTTCACGTTTGGCTCTACATTGTGCTCTGCTAGCGGAAGCTATGAGATTCATGATATCAACCGTAAATGATACCGATAATGATATCGATACCGAAATCGATACTGTGAACCTTGGTTAATATTAATATTAATATTTCCACACCTCTAGGATGAGGTTGAGGTAGATATCCTATGATGCGGAATAGTCGGCTCAATAACCCGAATGAGAAGAAAGGAAGTAGGGAATCTCACTCTATACACTCTAGGATACTACGATATACTACTAGTATACTCACTCTATGCACTCTTACTTATTCAAGCATTTTGAGACAATCAACGTTATACTAGATTTTCAAAAAAAACTATAACTTTGATAGGCCCAAAAGGCTTAGCATAAGTAAATTTAATTTCTATAGAATGGCTCAAAACACTGTACTAATCATACCTACACTTCTAGGATACTCTATACACTGTAGGTACTAGGATACTTCTTAGCAAGGTTCTCAGAGTAGGTAATCCCCAATATCTTAGGATACTCTATACACTCTAGAGGATACTCTATATGTACTAGGATACTCTATACACTCTAGGTACTAGGATACTCTATATATACACTCTAGGTACTAGGATACTCTATATACCGAGGTTCACAGTATCGGTATCGGTATTGGAATCAGATTATTCCTACGAGTATTGGTATCGACGATATCGGTAGTATCAGCAGTTTCGGATCAGAGTATCGGATTTTTTGGTATCAAAAAAAAAATTATTAATAAAATATTTACATTTAAAAACATATATTTTATACATTTAGGCATAATTTAAGTATTTTTAGTATTATTTCGTAGTACTTTTGAAATTAAATAACATTGTAATCACCCTTATCGATTGGTTTACATATAATAGATTAATTTTCTTCTTTTACATGTTTTTACAATCTTAGTATGCTTTAAACCTTTGATGATTTGTCTTTTTCGTTTAATTTTCTTTGCCGAATTGACCGAAAAAGAGACCCTCAATGTTGGTATCGGTAAGTATCGGGTATCGGTCGGTATCAGATTGGGACATGCCAAACCGTATTGGTATCGGCCGTATCGGATCGGTATCGGCCGATACTTTAAAACATGCTATATACTTCTTAGGATACCTCATGTTCTAACCTGTCACAGGATACTCACCTCCTAGACACTCAAGTTCACTCATAGGATACCTCACTCTATGTAACCCCGCTTTTCCATTTTCGAATTTTAAATATTTTCCATAATATAAATTGATTGGTTAAATTCCTATTTAATAAATTTTATGGTTTCTTCTTGGAGGGAAGAATTGAATTAGTAGCATGGGTGTAAATTCCTAGTTAGTTATAACCAACTAGGAGTGGTCCCCATTCTCTAACAAACTCTCCAAACCATATCTCTAACTGAATTTTTTTAATCATTTCTGTATATTATCAGATGAAGGGACTTGGATGGAAATTTCCATTTAAGTTGCTCTGCATATATATTGAGTGAGAGAAGGAGCAGTAGCTCTCATTACTCATTCTCAAATTTCTTGAGAGCTCTGCAAACTCTCTTTCCCCAAATTATTCCCGGCCGTAACCCTAACCCTAATTTTGTCTCCGGCCATGGCGAGGCCGACGATCCTTCCTCCGTGCGACACCTGAGCTAAGCTTCGTCGAGCACCACTCCTCCACCGGGAAGTTCTCCTGCAACGCGCAATTCTCCGATTGACGACGAGCCTCCATCGCTAGCTCCAGTCTTGGCGACGACAAGTCATCCATCTCCCCGGCCATGGCGGAAGCATCTCGGTTGATGAGTATAACTCCCTAAATCAATTTTGGTGAATTTAAGATTTTCTTAATTTCTAAAGATTGTTTAGTAGAAAATTATTATTCGGTTAACTACTTTAACTGATTAATTCTATTTAAATTCCTAAATTGTTGAGTGTGGTGGATTAGGACACTGGTTTAGATTTTCACTGTTTAATTGATTTTATATTTTGATTTTCTTGGTTTTTAGTTAATCCCAACCTTTTCTCATTATTTATCAAATTTTGATAAAATTATTGTTACTAATTAACTCGTAATTATTTATAATCTAAATTTACTTGTAATTGTCAATTTCTGGCTCAACCAAGTGGCATATGTCCTTTCAAGTTCTAGTGACCCATGCTTATATTTGAATGATTCCCTCTTCCAATTAATAGGCTGGTTAGGACCCCACATTATGGAATATATGTTATATTTTTAATGTTTAGAAATATTTCTTAATATAATTTTATTAATTAATTACTGTACTTAGTTTGTACTTAGTTGGTAGTTATTTAGTCCTATAATTATTTACTAGGTGGTTAGTGCAATAACAGAATCAGTTATTAATTGATTTCTTGGCCCCAGATCTACTTGTATTTACTGACTCTGCCACTATACTAAGACCCCCAGATCTATTGCTATTTACTACTGTGCCACTCTCCACACACACACTACTATTTTAGTATAAATATAGGGATGAACCCCGTTATTATATTATTACAAATAATCTGTCACATCAATGCACTCCCTCTCCTGTCAGTCTCTCTACTGCTCGCCAGGACCGCCGCCGTGCGCCACCTGCCGGACCGCCGCAATGTTCCCGACCATCTCTGGTGATCGCCACACCCATCTCCACTGACACCCACCAGTACCACGACCACCACATACACAACCAATAGTAAATCCTCCACTCACCTAGGGCTCGACGATGCCGCTTCGTCGGCATCCGATCAGCCGCGTCACCGTAGCTCCGCTGTCCAGATCCGGCCTCCGTCGAGCATCCCGACTTCATCATTCCACTGTCGCGCCTTCCAGTCGTTGTCACCACGATGCAGCGCCGACCGTGCCGTCCTGGGAAGTTGCGCTGCCCCTTTGAGTTCCGTACGGCCACCTCGAGTCGCGTGTGACTCCTCGTGGATCGAGCCAACCACCGAAAAAGACGAGCGACCGTGCCACCGCCTTCTCGAGACCCTCGCCTCGACTTCATCAGACGCTGGATCTCTACCCGAGCCGCCGCCGTGAGAGCTCCTCGACGCCCCTTTCCGACGCCGACGCCGTTCGAAAACCAAGGTGAGTTCCTTCGCTGTTCTCTCCTTTTTCTTCCATTCTGTGAATTGTTTTGAGAAGAATAGGAGTATTATGAGAGGGAGGGGTTGTGGGCCGGTTTGTACAGTATGGAGTGGTGGATGATGGAGGGGAGATGAAGAAATTTAGGGTTAGGGTTTCTAATAGGTTGAAGAAGAGTGAGGTTGGAGCTTGAGGCCGGATGTGAAGGGAATTGTGAGGAAGAGAGTGGGATGGGATTTTTGAGCTGAGAATAAAGTGTGGAAGGAGAGAGAGTATGAAGAAAGGTTTTTATGGATTAGAAATTTTGTGGGCCGGATTGAGTATAGAGTGTGCGGCTGGGATGAGAGTGGAGTCTCGTTCATTCATTAATTCTCTCCATGGTCTAGGAGTGGTTCATTGGTGCCTTGGTCTCTCTCCGGCCGACTGCTGCTGTGCTGGTGCGTCCAGCTAGCTACGCCGTCCGGATGTCCCATCAACATCGCCATCGTTCTTAAATCAATCGGAAGCAACAAGGAGGATAGTACCGGATCTTGTAATGAGTACCAATTTTAAGGGCAGCTATACCACCCAGCACAGCAAACAGTGTTCCAAGGATGGGATAGAGATTGTTGTCATCATCTCATTGTTCCCTTTTCCTTCACTTCACCTAGGGACTGTTTGGATAGATGTAACTTTTTGAAAGTATGAAAGTGGCACTTACGTCATGATAAATTACAGTTAAAAATGTGAAAGTGGTACTTTTCAAAATGTGTTTGAATATAGTACTTTTTGTCTCCTGCAAGTGGAAGAAAAATAGATGTGGTGTTTGGATGGTTGTTGAAAGTGGAGAAAAAATGAGCTCGGTTGTTTGGATGGTTGTTGAAAGTGAATATTGAGATTGTAGATATGATAACCCATAATTAAGTTAATTATGGAATATTTTTAATATAAAATTTATGAAATAACTATTGATTATTTTAATTGATATTTTAAATTTTATAAAATAAAAAAATCTCATAAATTAACAAAAAAATATATATTGGGATTGTATTTTTTTTTTCCTTTTTTTCCCTTCTTTCGGAGTGCAATTTTTTTTTCCAAGGATAATAAAAATTATTAATTATAGTAATCCATAATTAAATTAATTAGAAAATTATGTATTTATAATTTAAATACCATTACTAATATTATTATAAATCATTTTTCCTCTCCACATTCCAGATCATAACCTATTGCATTATGATTGTTCTTATTATTATTTAAAATCTCTCTCTCTCTCTCTCTCTCTTTCCACATTCCAGATCATAAACTCCCCAATTTTCCTCTCATTCCTCTCCCTCTCTCTCATTCTTTTCTTCTTCTCTGGAGGAGCACCGGCTTTGCCTCCGCCGCCGACCTCCAACATCACCGTCGACCTCACTCTCATCTTTACTTTCTCATGCTCCGGCTGCTTCCAGATCTTCAGTTCCCAACGCCGCCACCTCCACCATCGTGTTAATCCGAGCCCTCCAGATCTGTTGCTTCGGTTTCGGCTGCTTCCCGATCTCCGGCGAGCTCCTCCGTTTGGCCCTCCTACTTTGTTCTTCACCGGAGGGACAGTGGGTTGGGATGGTCACGGAGAGAAATCGAGAGTCGAATTCTTCGCTGGATTTTTTTTTTCCACAACTGAACCCTTCCTCTTTCCTCCGGGCTGCAGGGAGGAGTTCCTCTCATTTTTTTAGGAAGTGAAAGTGGACAAAAGATTGGGGGACAGGAACTGCAAAATGTCAATTCATCAAAAAAATTAGAGTCTCAACTTGGCTAGCCAAACGCTTGAACCGAGAGGACTTCAACTGAGTTACAAATTTTTTGGGAGTTTCAGCCGAGTTGCAGCATACCAAACACGCCCCTATATAGGTTAGACCACCCCTGTCATATCATCTGCTGCTGCTGCAGCCAAAGCATCGATCACCACTCGAGGGAAAGAGTGAGGAGGAGAGTGGAGAGTCTCTCATTATAAAAATTTTCCTATTTTTTTAGATGCTGACGTTTGGATTTTCTTTCTTAGGACTTTTGGCCCTTCTGTTTTAGAAGAGTCAGCCTGCTTGGCTGTGCCTTCAACATTTTGGCAGACATTGGTTTGGGCTGGATTGTTAGCAGATTAGTAGGCTGGGTCAGTGGTTAGGATTTGGGCCGAGTTTTGGGACCATTTTGCTGTGTTAAAAGGAAATATGGGAAATCAAGTATAGAAAGTGTGGGACTGTTGGACTGTGGGCTTAGGATGGATTTGAGTAATGATGTTTCTATTAATTTCTATTGTTTATATTTTCCTTATTTGTAGTATTATTTTAAATTTGTTAGTATAAGTAAATGTGTTTTGTTATCATTATTAAATATTGCTACAAATCTTTATGGATGATTAATAAAATTGTATAATATTTTTATAGCAAAATATTTAGCGAATGTTACCATATCTAAATTGTTAGTATTATTTGTTATAAAAATATTGTTAGTTAGCTTTCAGGTATTTTCTAAAATTAATGAATAATTTGGTTAAAACCTAATTAAGTATTATCAAAACTATAATATAGTTTCTAAAAATATGGTTTAAATATTGTAAACTAAATATTATTTTCAAATAATATTTCCAAGTAAGATCTTCAAATAATTTATCTAAAGTTTCATTATAAGTTTTCTGGTATTCTAGCTAGTAGTTATATAAAGTTGTATAGTTATAATTATTACATTGCTAATAAAATATTTCTAAAAACCCTTATAAAGTTATAATATATTTTCTAAAAATATTGATTAAACTAAGTTAGGCCTATAATTAGTACTAGAGAAAGTTAGTGATATAGTTGGCTAATGATCATTATTTTAAAACCTTAACCACTTGTACCCAAATTATACCAGGTGATCCTTCACATCCTTGCAGTATTATTTTCGTGCTTCCAAGGCGAGGCAAGTACACTGACTCGACTTGTACTTTGTATTTCTGTCTTACATTCATGTGTCATGTTCTCATATCGGACATGAGATACACACGATTGTCTTGTACCTTGTTCATTGTTTGTGAGTCATTGTTTATTGCGAGGATTGGAGGAAATATTAGTTTTTGTGTAACCAGATCCAACATAGGTATTGTGGATAGCCTAATCGTACACTTCACGTACGATGAAGCCGGACCTTGTAGAATTGATTGATTCATTGATTGATTGTGCTCCTAAGCCAGTCATACATCAGTTTAATATTTCAAATTGTCACACTTACATATTGATTGTCGTGTTCATTGCCTTGTACATTGATAGCCGTGTTCATTATCTTGCATATTGATCGTCGTGTCCATTGCCTACAGTTTTATATTTTATTTCTGGTACCGTAGTTTCATTTCAGTTCTAGTATTCTGGTTTCACCTTGTATTCTGTACTACAGATTACATTGTATATTGTCTTGTCGGAGTTGTACTTTGCTCTTTTCCTGACAGGATACGTTGCAGGTAGCTTGAGGCCACATGGAGCATGTGATTGCATTAGATATTGCAGCTTTTATTTTATTTTATTTTCTGAAGATTGTATTTTGGATATTCATTATTATATATTTATTTTATTTGACCGGATTTGTCTCCGGCTGATTTTGTATTAAAATGACTTGATGGATATTGGTGATCATTCTGGGAACGTTATAAAAGCTGTGTTTGTTTACATTACATTGTGACTTGGAGTTTTTCTTAGTATTGTACAGCTTATTTCGTCGTGTCCATCGACGAAGGCTGGACGTGTCCGACTCGTATCCGATTATTCGGGAGCGGGTCGTGACAATGAGCGACGACCACGTCACCATCTCCTCCACGACAAGCAGAGCCAGCATTTAGGCACGATTTCACCTCCGGCCGCGGCGATTAGGCGGTTCCTCCGGTGGTGACATCGAGTAGGGCAGCATCTCCGGCGACCGCTTCTTCTTTTCCGGTTTGATCTCGTCTCTCCGTAACTCCTTCGTTCCAACGTCGCAACCGACGACTTGAGGTGAGTTCGTTTGGAATTTCCTTTAGATCTAGGCTTCTTCCAAAATTTCTTGATGCAATCGTTGATTCGAATCCTACTCCCAGATCCGATCGGATCTCGTGTGGTGGTCTTCTTCTCTGGAGCCGATCTTCCCCAACAACCGGAGTGAAGAATTCGTAGGTAATTGGATCCAAACCTGGGTGCTCTTGACTAAGTGAATATTTCTTAAAATTTCTTGAGAAGAGATTCCAAAATTTCCTCTGACACTCTGTTCCTTCTGATATTTGGACTCTGCGATGGAATGTTCCGATCGGTCTGGATTGCAGCTGACACGAGGAAGAAGTGTCCAACTCTTGAATTGTCTCTGTACTTGGTATCAGGCATCTCTTTGCTGGTAATCCCTAAATTTCTTACTCTTTATGAGTCACAAATTATATTGTATGATTTCTAATTATCACATTCAGTTTCATTTCGTGTCAGCATTAGGCTGTGTTCGAGTCGTGGATTCGTGACCAACATTTGTTCATATCCAAGATTTGTGCCTTATTTTGGACTCTGCGGGTGTCGGGATTGACTGCGGTGGCGAACCTATAATCAAACCTGGGTTGTAGTCCGCGTGCATTATGCATATTTTCTTTTGTATAGAGTTTTATAATTTCTATTTGAATTTATTCTAGTTGATTGTTTAATTCCTATTCTGATTTTTTCTTCAATTTGGTTGTATAAATTCTGGGAGTTTTGTGTGAATTTTGACTAGTGCAGAGGGTTGAGTTTGTTAAGTTTTGTACTAAACTTTGGTTATGCATAGTTTGAATGAGATTTTGGTTTGGGACATGTCGGCTGTGTCCATATGTGCTTGTGTCGGGTGAGGGGTGTATAGTTGCAGGTCTATTCATGTTTTGATAGTTCAATTGGGTTGTAATAATTCTTATTGATTGATCTGTGCTTCCTTTCTTTTCTTAGCATTTTGATTTAGAAGAAGTTAGCTGTTCGATGCTGGGATGTCTAAGGATTTAATTTCTGAAATTGACTGGGTGAACTGAAGGAGTGATGGGTCTTTTCCTTGGCTGTGTCTAAATACTCAAGTAAATATGTGTATTCTTTATGATCTGTATATGTCAAGTTGATGGGTTTGGAACCAATAGGTGAGCCATACAATATAAGTAAGAGGAGTAGCAATGGTATGTTTTGGAGTTTTTAGTTATAGTTGAAGTCAATGCTTAAAATAATTGCTTGTTGAAACAGAGTTTGGGTTGAAGAACCAAATGCATGGGTAAAAGTTGAGCTTATTTAGAAGAGGGCTGCCTTGCTGAGTAACCATTAACAGAGATCCAAATTCCTATTTATGTATTTTTCTCTGTAGCCTTTCTGTAGTTGTAAGTTTGGTATTGATGCAGAGCTGGAGTTGTTAAATCCTGGGCTATAATCATTTCTAATTTAGATTGGATAATAAGGATAAGTTTGCTTTAAAAACTTCTAGATAGAAATAAGCCTATTGTAAGGTGAACTCTAAGTACAAATATTGTTAGCATATTTTTGTATTAAAAACTATTTTCCTAGAACTTTACTTACTAATATTTGAACAATTGATATTTAAAAGTGTTAAATAGTTTTATCTCAATTTAAACTAAATTAATTTGTTCCATACACACATTTTAGACATAGTATTTAAAATTATATAGTCTATTTATAGCTAACTAGAATAGGTGTTAATAGTAATGTTAGTCATAATTATTTTAATTTAGCAAGTTAGTCAGATAACATGTTAGCTAATTGATATTGTAGATCATAACCAAACTTGTACCAAAATAACAGGTGAACATTCATGCTCTACTACTCTCGTGCAACGAAGGCAAGGCAAGTACACCGACTCGAACCCTTTACTTTGTATTTCTGTCTTGCTTCATGTTCTCATATTGACACGTTGCACACGATTGTTCATTGTTCATCGTTCATTGTTCATAGTTCATTGTTCAGTGTTCTTTACTTGTACATTGGGTGGAAAAATACTACAGATATGTGACCAATCCTAAATTAGCTAGGCATTGTTTAATAGCTTAGGTCTCACATCGTACACGTGCGACTCTAAGCCGTACCATTATTTATGTGCTTTGTATCCTGTACTACCCCAGCCAGTCACATATTCTGATAGTTATTTCAAATGCATGTTACACTGATAGTCTAGTTCATTGTTCTGGATATGGTACTATAGTTTTATTGTTATTCATGTACTACAGTTTCATGTACTACAACAAAAAGGTCTATTAATAACGCTCGATAAGACGTATTGATGACGCCTGATACCAAAGAGTTATCAAAGTTCGAAATACCTTTTTTCTATGACGGTTTGGGCTAATTCTGGACTTTTTATAACGTTTATAAAACAAAACGTTATTAATATTTTAGAGCGGTGGCAAACTTGTAATATTTTTTAACTTCAATTTTTGGCAAAATCCTTGCTGCACCCCGAGCTTCAACAAAAAATTTCCTCCACCAAAATCATTCTGGTGGATCTTCTCCTTCTCCTCCTTTCTTCTCCCTCCTCTCCCCCAACTCCAAAACCCTAACCCTGGATCCAAAATCCTAACTCTAGCTAGTTCAGCAACACCCTCCTCTCCTCCTCTTCTTCTCCTTCCTTTCCTCCAACTCTAAAACCCTAACCCTAGATCTAAAACCTTAAACCTAGTTAGAAAGGGATCCGACGATCTCTCTCTCTCCATCCACGGGTTCGAGACCGACGACATGGTGTGGGGGAAGGTCAAGTCGCACCCATGGTGGCCGGGCCACATCTTCAACGAGGCCTTAGCGTCGCAGTCGGTCCGGAGGACCAGGCACGAGGACCACGTCCTCGTCGTGTCCTTCGGCGACAGCATCTACGGCTGGTTCGACCCCTCGGAGCTCGTCCCCTTCGCCCCCACCTTCCTCGAGAAGTCCCGGCAGACCGCCTCGAGGAGCTTTGCCAAGGCCGTCGATGAGTCGCTCGACGAGTCCAGTCGCGGGGCCGCGCTTGGCCTTTCGTGCATGTGCAGGAACCCCTACAACTTTCGGCCCACCCGCGTGCCGGAATACCTCATGTCACGCCCCGCTCCCGCAGGAGCGATCGTCCTCGCTAAGGCGTGATGCCGCACGGGCCTAGGTTGCGCTCGTGCAAGGCTAAGTACAAAAACGGTCGATTTGAGCTAGGCCACATAGTTGCACAGAGTGTCCCCGTTTGCAGCGGAAAGTAAATGAACACAAATTGAAGCGAATTCAAACTCTTTATTGATTCATTTTAGAAGTTACAAGCGGCGCTAGGCCGAGTTTACAAGTCTCTCAAGCTCTCTCTCTCTCTGAAACATAAAAGGCGTGCCAAGTGGCTTACAACATGGAATGATTCATGGCGATGTTCCGATACATTATGTCCTGTATAGGGTGCTTCAGCTCCTTGCAACACTCCAAGGCTCCAGAGTTAGCTCCGTGCCTTAGCACGTTCGAGGGAAGCTCCACACCCGGCGACGTTTCCTGCGTCCTGCAAGCAAACTGTGGGGTTATCAATACATTGTTATGCACTGGTGGGGAAGCTAGCTCACCCACAATGCTATCATTACCAAACACGTTCTATTTACTTTTGTGCACCGTCTATCATTCATTGTCTTTCTAATCTTGCCTTAGGGTCAGTTTCATGGCATATTTCATAACCTATCTCGTATTGCCGAATTCAAGTGTCGTATGGAAATACATGTACGACTTACCCATACTTACCGTCCGACCTTTCCTGTCCAAAGTAAACCAAGTTAGTCAACAATTCATATATATAGCAACTTATCGTAATTCACGTAAACATTCCATGTCAAGGGCGTGCCCCTGCCTCAGGTCCTAGTGCATCGTAGGCATGTTTTTCCTAACTCATTTGCACAAAGTACTCTCGATCATTTGGTGTGTTATATTCAAGCCTATTTAGAAGGTGCTTTATTCAGTTAACTTAGACTACTTTATTTCAATACAAGGACTTGCACGTGGATTGCCACCAGCAAAGCCCACTTAATCTATATGCACCGGTCGCTGGTTATGTGAGCCATTTAGGACATTTTCTTTTGGTATTCTTATCTATCAAGCGTGATGGCTGGTACACCTTGATAGACTATTGAAGTACCGGCCCTACGTTTGGTTATGTGCCCAAGCCCGCACACCTGTCCGCCCGTAGGCCATGATTTCGCCTAGGCCGGCCACGACATCGTCGTTCGTTGCCTTGGAATCCTTTCACTCGTGCACGAGTCCGTCCACGACCATTTTGTATTGTCTTATCACTTTAACTTAACGGCTGTCTTTGAGCCATAGGCTGTCTCTGAGCCATAATGCGTTATCGACCAGGTTGGCGTCCGTGCAGCGTGGGTAGCGAGCCCCCTTGTACGTGCCCGTTATACCTGTCGCTAACCATTCTTTCCTTTTTTTTTATCTTTCATTCATTCTTTCTTTCTTTCACTTGTTCGTTCGTTCATTGATTCATTCACGTATTCATTCATTCGTTGATTCATTCATTCACACATTACGCAACTCCCAGTACGGGAGTCGCCTTGGCGACCCATCGGTCCCAAAGTCTTTCAATATTGCTATACTCTACTCGGAACGACTATGTCGATAGTCTTCCGTTTCATTGTTGTAAACCATTCATTATTTCATTGTTGAACGCATAAGGGACTTGAATGTAAGCTTGTGCCTTAGCACGAGCGTGGAGCGCGGTGCGAGAGTTCTCACATTTTTCATGTTCTTTTACATATTCTATACAAGCATACAAGATGGGATTATTCCCTTAGCTAGGTGCGTTGAGTCATTTATTAGCATGCACGGTGTTATCGCCTAGCGATTCTAGCAATAGTGTCCGTATTGTTATGTGTCTAGGCTAAGCAAAGATAGGTTCATCGGAGCCACCCACCTTAGCGATGTTCGCATCGTCCGAGCGATACTCCGAGTGCGCCTTTGAAAGTCTATGTCTGGATTCATCTTCGACGGGCCAATTTAAGCCTTGCATCGATTCTTCATCAGGTCGATGCCAACTCTTCGGATCGACGGCTCGATTGAGTCATTGCACTTGCCGTTTGAATTGGCGTTCCGCTAGGGCGAAGCGGGTCATTACATAATACACCACTCAAAACAAGTCTCGTCCTCGAGACTTCTTGAGTGCAGTCGTCCTATCGTTCCTTAATTCATTATCGTGTGCATACCTTAGACAATTCCTATCAAATGGCTTTACCGTTCGACGGTATCGAACTATACTCGATTAATCCTTCCAAGTTTTATGTTGCATGTATTTGGTAAATTTTATCGAATAACTTTTCACTCATTTTAGACTTGATGGTACTTATTCAATTGTCGTGTTTCTTCGACTTGGTTGCTATTTTGTCGTGTCATGGGACTGTAATGGTCGCACGAGGTGCATTGTAATTCATCAAATACGAGGGACGTAGGCTGAGGCAAACTCACTCATTCGTTCATGCACATCGCAACACCCACTTGCAGCTGCATTCGAGTTCATCATATCGCTGAGTTTGGATCGTGCACGTATTCAAGGCGTCCCTGGAATACGTACATTTCAACCAAGCTTAGCGATTAGCGAAGTCGGACAAGCTACTCGTGATAGTTTCGATTTGTTGATCGTTTTACTTTTACTTCGATTAAAATCGAACTCATGTGTGTATCACTATCATTTATCTCGGTCCTCGAGATGACCCGATTCGCTTCTCAAGCGTTCTTGTCTACGAAATCAATACGATTTCTTTTTAGCGGAGTCAACCAAGTCTAAGTAAATTTCCGTCCGATTCAAAACCAAGTATTGTACTGTCATCGAGTATATCTTCCTATCAATGATTCAATTCGTTATCCCAACTTTACTTGCGCATCATCCATTCCTATCATTCACTTCGTTTGGGGCCAATCTCGTTGTCGTTCACGCACACTCCCGATTCCCCGTCCTACTCTAAGTCTTGTTGTCCCAAGTCTATCGTCCGTCCAGACGATACTGTAATGTCAATCGCACAGGTTCAATCACTCGGCATAGGGTCGTCCGCCTATCCGCTAGGTCAGCTCACAAGGTCATAGGTACAAGTCAAGTTCTCGGTTCATTTTGCAAAGTCATTGTACGACGCTCGCCCCAAATCCTATGGTCATACCATTTTGTTCGTTCGTACAGGGTTTCCTATCCAAGCTCGTTTCGCTCAAATTTCTAAACATCGAGCAACGTTCATCCTATTCACATCGAGATATTCTCTGTTCCAAGTCCGAGCTCGTTTAGGAAAGTCATCCTACGATAGGTTGTCCTCAACCAAATCTTCGACATGTTAATATCGTATGTCCACACTAACAATTTTCGTAGTCTATCTCTTCAAGTATGTTTGATACTATCCACCTATCCATCCTATCCAATTCACGTAGTCGATCACAAGGTCGTCTAGCATTGCAATATGTTGTGCCCTGATCTCACGCAAGTCTGATTATCCACGGCGGACATGAATCACCATGTCAACGTTCCTGCGGAATAATCGTCCTCATCGGGACGTAACTCTTGCGTTGAGTCTAGACTTACTCATTTTCGATACGCGGATTGGGTCTACTCAATCCTCAAGTTTTCTTATTCTTCAATCGCAAGTCCTAACAATCCTCGAATTTACCTTCGCTTCAAACCACAAGTCGAAGCAATCAAAATTGCAATGTCAAGGTATTTCGAGTTCGATCATTCCCGCTGGACATGAATCACCATGCCAATGCTCACGCGGAACGATCGTCCCAAATCCGACGTGACGCATGTGCGAGGCTGGAGTTGCGCTCGCACAAGACAAGATCGTTATCGTTGTGGTTATCACCGAACAATCAAGTCACTTCCCTTCTTCATTCCAAACATTCATTTCTATCCAAATTCTCCAACATAGCATCCTTTGAAATAATAACTTCTAACACGATCATCATTCATCGAATCGGAGTACCCCCGAGTTATCGTACATTGATCTTTGATACACCTCAATACCATCGATGATGTACATAACCTGACGATCTTCCTTTTGCAACGAATTCTGAGTCGTGCAACTTAATTCCTCAATTCGCATTGTCTCGTGCTAACTCTTCATCGAGCAACATCAATTTTAATTCCTTCGTCATTCTCGTATCTCCAACCCAACGTTTTCTATGCACGCTATCTTTCGATCGTTGCTAACTTCGGTTTCATCTGAGTATTTCGTCTTAACTCAAGTTTCAATCCATTCGACTAAATTCGAAATCTCATGCACGATCCACTACATTTCCTCGACCAAGACCTCCATTTATTTTATAGTTTCGAATCTCCATTCAATCGTTTCGTAATTTGCACTATGCATTCTTAATTCGTCCGAACGATATCTCGTCTGAGACTGTCGAAGTCAAAACCAACTAAGCGTTACTCGTTTTAAGGCTTTGTGCGATATCATTACTTGCCGACAAACTCGTTCTATCCGTAAATCCTTTAGTCTCGTTCGAACAGTTTCTATGTCGTCCATACACCACTCAGGGTTCGAGCCACTCGACTAGTCGTCGACACTCGCTCTCATTCTTCTTCGAAGCTATCACATACACCACTCGGGGTCAAGTTGTCACGACCCACATCCACTGTGAGGGTACGAGTACGTAACAGCGCCCAGCCTACGCCGCAGTGTCGGCGGTAGAACGTTGTCCTAGGTCAATCATCTAACAATATATATAAGGTACATGTACAGTATATACACTCCGAATGGAGGTGACATAGCAATACAGTCTCAATCACATCTAAGGTGGAATACGATAAAGATAGATAGATATGAACAGAAGAAAATTCACAGAGGTACAATCTAGATAAAAACTAAGTGTCTATGATACATCTCCACAACATCCAAAAGAACAACTCCCAATATATATACAATAATGTATCAATGAGAAAGACAAGTAAGAGTCTACGCTATCTATACTAAGCAAGGGGGTATCATCCTCAGCACCTGCCTGAACCTCCCCAGGGGTCCAGGTCGCAAGTGTCATCTAGGCAAGCTCCAAGGTAAGGGGTGCAGGGTTCCTCATCATCCTCTGTAAAATTTTCAACAGGTCCAGTCAGGACGGAAGCAAGCACAATACATCTCACGCAGATCATAACAGGTTAGAGAATATAAACATGCAAGAGAGTACAATATATGAAACTGAAAGAAAGTACATGATGTAAACAGAGATAGAACTGTAATAGAAATATCTACTATAAGTAGAGAGCTACCAGTGACTAGTGATTTAGAGTACAAAGTCGACATGTGAACGGCTTGATTTGCACATGGCTATAATAAAGAGGCGTACATGGCTATTCTACTTTGGAATTGTTCACATGACTATTTATACTCCCCCATACCCCAATCAATACACAAGGATCCAGACAAGTTATGTTACGTACATGGTTTTCACATGAAACCCATAAATGGGTGCACATGAAGTATACATGAGAGCTCATACATGAGTGCACATGGGGCCCATAAATGGGTGCACATGAAATTCACATGAAGGCTCATAAATGAGTGCACATGAAGTATAGGTTA
The DNA here is from genome assembly GCA_029216955.1 of Iris pallida. Lineage (NCBI taxonomy): Eukaryota > Viridiplantae > Streptophyta > Magnoliopsida > Asparagales > Iridaceae > Iris > Iris pallida. Next base: position 2,781,801 of record JANAVB010043019.1, read on the forward strand.
TACATGAGATTCATGAGAAACATGACCGAACATGATAGCACATGAGAGTACACAAGCGAGCACGAACGAGCATGAAGTACATGATAAACATGGATAACATGAGAGCGAGGAATACACAATGTACATAAAACACACGACATGATGTATCCGATGCTCCCGAGGAGGATAACATCGCATGAAAGGATCCATATAGTACCAATCCGTGATAGTATCGTGACAGCATCAAATAAGGTAAACTAGAGCAGGAATATAATTCTAAGCAAGTTATGAAATGATCAGAGAATGTACTCGTCTGGTATCTGAATGTCTGAAGTAAATATACTGTCCGAGATGAGGTACCTGACTCCTAGTTAGAGCAACACAAGTCAAGATGTATACATGGGATGATAAATGTAATCTACGATGCGTCTGTATGCTGTCTAGGTCAAACTAGACTAAAGTTAACACTTGGTCAACTCTAGTCAACTAGACTGGTCAAACTAGGTCAAGCCTAAGCCAAACAAGTCTAATAAGTCTCACTAGGCCTGGTATCTGAATGATCAGAGAATGTACTCGCCTGGTATCTGAATGTCTGAAGTAAATATACTGTCCGAGATGAGGTACCTGACTCCTAGTTAGAGCAACACAAGTCAAGATGTATACAGGGGATGATAAATGTAATCTACGATGCGTCTGTATGCTGTCTAGGTCAAACTAGACTAAAGTCAACACTTGGTCAACTCTAGTCAACTAGACTGGTCAAACTAGGTCAAGCCTAAGCCAAACAAGTCTAATAAGTCTCACTAGGCCTAACCAAGCCTAGGCTAGCACTCTACATCAATCCCAAGGCTATACAAGCCAACTGCACACCTATACTGGCATTCAACCACACACACAAGCAACGAGCCATAGGCTATGTGCCCTATATATAGGCTATAAGCCATAGCTATATCATACATGGACCATTCCACACATTCACACATATCAATTATATCTAACTAAATATATTTAACACACATTCATATAGTTATAGGCTATATGTTAACATCACATATAGGCTCTACTTATAGACACATACTATACTCATATATAGGCTCACTCACACAAATACATATATGGCACTTACACTCACACACACAAATACATATATAATCTCACACCCACAAATACATATATAACTCATATATATAAATACATATCTAACTCATATATAAATACATCTAGGATACATATATAGGCTAAAATGGGCATGATATTGGACTGGTTTTGGACTGTTGGGGACAGCCACATTAGACAGGTTTTGGGACAGCCAAGGGGTAGGTTTTAGGGTGGTTTAAAGGCTGCTTATAGGAGGTTAAATAGACTGAACTGGACTGTTATTGAAGGCTGGGAATAGGGTGAACCATGGCTGATATTTGGACTGTTATGTGGGCTAATTTGTGGTAGCAAGGACTGAATTATGGACAGCTATTAGACTGCCAAGGGGACAGTCATGGTGCTGAAATGGGAATGGCTTTGGACAGGTTTTGGTGGCTATGATAGGGCTGACATATGGGCTAACTGTGGACTGGATTGAGAAGTATTTGGGAGGGCTGCTTCATGGCTGGGTTTAGGAATTAAGTGGACTGATTTGAGTGTGTGTGTCATTTAGAAAACAGTGTGTGTGTATTCCTAAGTTAAGTTCTCAGATTTCTTGGTGAACACAAGTCAATGTGAATGCATAAAATCAGGATTTAGTGTAATCAATTCCCAGGATTTAGGCATAGGTGTATAACAGAAAAAAAAGAATCAATGTGTATGTGCAATTGTGTCAAGTGTCAAGTAAGAACTGAATTAGTGCATGGTTTTCAGGATTAGCAAAATGACAGTTTAGTTTTCATGCTTCACACAAAGGGAAGAAATTCTCAGGTTTTTCTATACATTACAAATTCAGGAAACAGTTGAAACCCACATTAATACATAACTTAAATTAAACCTGAAATTGAAATGGGAGAGGATGTGAACCAATGTGTGTTTAAACACAGGTATTCAGTGTGTGTGACATGGTGTAGGTTCTCTGGAAAACAGGAAGGAAAGACAGTTCATAATAAACTCAAAATCAAGTTCTCAATTTAATATCAAACTCAACTCTCAGGCATTTATAATCAAAGCAAAATCAACTCATAGAGGTGAACCCTATCCTCAGTTCAGTTCTAAATTCAAATCCAACTTTCAGGTTTTTAAAATCAGTGAGATACAGTGACATGAATCAAATAGGAAAATGAATTATCAATTAACTACATGACTAAGTCATGTTTCAGTTCTTCTTAGGTTTCATTATAGGTGTTCAGTTAAACATTAGGAATGAAGGAACTCAACAGTAAAAGAAATCTAAACGAACTAACCCACATGTGTAACCCATCATCTAGCATGTATCTCAATTCAAAATCTACCATTAAGCTTATAAATTAAACATTTCAATCTCATGAACTGTGGGTATTCGTATGAATCAGTCAACACATAACTGAAATCCAAATTTCGAAATCTAAACCCACACCAAGCAACAATCAACATTGTAGCAATGTAATCACACTAGTGTATGAATCTACATGTCAATTTAAACACCAATTTCAGTCAAAAATAGGGAATAAGGTTCAGGAATTCAAAACTGAATGCATGGTATCAGTCCAATGGGGAAACCCGAGTTCAAATTGTGAAATATCAATTAAACATAAAATTAAACGTGCACAGGTGTCGAGTGGGTGCATACGTGTCTGGGAGGAGTGTTCGTGTCCAAGAAACTGGACACGAAGTGTCCAAACAGAGAGAACACACACACAGACACGACTGCTCTGCACAGTCTCGTGCGGGCGTGTCACCGAGTCGTACGCATGACACACGACACGTGACACGTCGTGCTCGTGTCTAGAGGTAGAGAGGGACTAGGGGTACGTGTACATGTGTCTGTATCGTGTCCAAGTGAGTCGTGTCAGGAGTTACACGTGTGTATCAGTGAGGAAATTTCCCGCGTGTACAGTACGTGTAAAATCAGTGCGCACGCGTTTTCTTCGTGCACACACATCGAGGTCGTATGAAATTTTATGGGTGTGATGTCAGACACTAGGGCCACGTGTCCATGAAGTTTTGTGTCAAACCATTGCGTGTCGTGTCCGCAATCAGTGTCGAGCAGCAGGGCACTCGACGATAGTATCGTACAGCATGTTCGTGTCCAATTTGGATACGGACACGGCTCTAAAACATGCTCAGTGTGATAGATTCATGATCTACAATTAAAGACCTAATTTTCCATTTAATTAGTTTTTGAAATTAACAATATTTATTTCACTCAAGCATTTCATCAAACACCTAGCAATACACATAGACACGTGTTCGATACGGACACCAAACGGACACGAAATCCACCCAAATTTCGGGAAAAGCTAGGGGACTCCTAGATCTAGCCCTAAATGCAAAGAAAACAAAAATTTAAATCAATTTGGAGAGTTTTACCTATTGGTGCAAAAAGCATAAAAAAGCTCCAAATGGGGGATTCTTCCTTGCTAGGCAAACGCTCCCAAATTATCCCAAAGCTGGGATTGAACTCCAAAATCAGAAAATAGGAGAGTATTAGGCTCTAATGCAAGAAACTAGAGTGGAAAAGGATTTAAAATGAATAATCTATGGGTTGGGGAAGAATGGACAAACCTCTTTCTTTAAAACTTGGAGAAATTAATAAAAGAGGCAAGAACAAATGGAAGAGACATTAAATAGGGGTGTGAAACCCTAGGTTGGCTGCCATGGGTGGGCTTGTTAGGGTTTGGGCTTAAGTCATGGGCCTATGGTTCAATTCACAAGTCATTAAATCACAAGTCATTGCATTAAACCATAAGTCATGATTTAATTTCACTAAACCTAATCCCCTCATTCTAAAACCAATCTCTAATGACTAAAATGGGTTAACTCAAGTTAGGCTAGGGTTTCCATAGCTAGGGTTAGGTTCTAGGCTAGTCTACAAGTCTCAAACTAGTCAAAGCCCAAACTAGGAATTCATCAATTCAATAAATAATAATTATAATTACAAAATTTTAAAATTACCCTCATCTGGAAAACTGGGTGTTACACAAGTCATTCTACAATTCCTAAATAGGTCATTAAATTTACAATCGACATGTTCGAAGGTGCGTTCGCCCGTTCCTCAAAGTCTAAGAACTATTTCCCGTGTTCGTTTTGGCGTTGGTCAAGTAGAATCTCTATCGACATATATTCTAAGTCTCACTTATTCTCGTCTGAGCGATAGTCGATCTCGCTCGCAAACTCGTTCGCACCAGAAGGTCTAGGTGCGCGATACTCGGCACAACTTAGCCGAAAGGCTGCGTGCATAACCATTCCGTTCGAACTATACTTCGGTCTCGTGTACTCGTTCGCTATGGTCAGCGTAAGGTTATTCAAGTACGCACTGTGTTTGCTAACTTTTAGCATTTGTTCCTTCCAACTCAAGTCCGTCGCGGTTTGGCACAAAGGCCTTCGCCTATCGATCCCGTTCAATCGAGTACTTGTACGAGCTTTTGAAATTATTAGACTTATTGTATGGAACATCCCAAGGCACAACGAGAGAGAGCGTATACTTCTTTATTTCCAAGCGAGCTTTCAAAACTGAGAGAATCAAAATGAAGTCCAAGGACGTAAAGCCGTGCTCTGATACCAATCTGTCATGCCCCGCTCCCGCAGGAGCGATCGTCCTCGCTAAGGCGTGATGCCGCACGGGCCTAGGTTGCGCCCCGTGCAAGACTAAGTACAAAAAATGGCCGATTTGAGCTAGGCCACAGAGTCGCACAGAGTGTCCCCGTTTGCAGCAGAAAGTAAATGAACACAAATTGAAGCGAATTCAAACTCTTTATTGATTCATTTTAGAAGTTACAAACGGCACTAGGCCGAGTTTACAAGTCTCTCAAGCTCTCTCCCTCTGAAACATAAAAGGCGTGCCAAGTGGCTTACAACATAGAATGATTCATGGCGATATTTCGATACATTATGTCCTGTATAGGGTGCTTCAGCTCCTTGCAACGCTCCAAGGCTCCAGAGTTAGCTCCGCGCCTTAGCACGTTTGAGGAAAGCTCCGCACCCGGCGACGTTTCCTGCATCCTGCAAGCAAACTGTGGGGTTATCAGTACATTATTATGCACTGGTAGGGAGGCTAGCTCGCCCACAATGCTATCATTACCAAATACGTTCTATTTACTTTTGTGCACCGTCTATCATTTATTGTCTTTCTAATCTTGCCTTAGGGTCAGTTTTATGGCATATTTCATAACCTATCTCGTGTTGCCGAATTCAAGTGTCGTATGGAAATACATGCACGACTTACCCATACTTACCGTCCGGCCTTCCCTGTCCAAAGTAAACCAAGTTAGTCAACAATTCATAAATATAGCAACTTATCGTAATTCACGTAAACATTCCATGTCAAGGGCGTGTCCCTGCCTCAGGTCCTAGTACGTCGTAGGCGTATTTTTTCTAACTCATTTGTACGAAGTACTCTCGATCATTTGGTGTGTTATATTCAAGCCTATTCAGAAGGTGCTTCATTCAATTAACTTAGACTACTTTGTTTCAATGCAAGGACTTGTACGTGGATTGCCACCAGCAAAGCCCACTTAATCTATATGCACCGGTCGCTGGCTATGTGAGCCATTTAGGATATTTTCTTTTGGTATTCTCATCTATCAAACGTGATGGCTGGTACACCTTGATAGACTATTGTAGTACCGGCCCTACGTTTAGTTATGTGCCCAAGCCCGCACACCTGTCCGCCCGTAGGCCATAATTCTGCCTAGGCCGGCCACGACATCGTCGTTCGTTGCCTTGGAATCCTTTCACTCGTGCACGAGTCCGTCCACGACCATTTCGTATTGTCTTATCATTTTAACTTAACGGCTGTCTTTGAGCCATAGGCTGTCTCTGAGCCATAATGCGTTATCGACCAGGTTGGCGTCCGTACAGCACGGGTAGTGAGCCCCGTTGTACGTGCCCGTCATACCTGTCGCTAACCATTCTTTCTTTTTTTTGTCTTTCATTCATTCTTTCTTTCTTTCACTTGTTCGTTCGTTCATTGATTCATTCACGTATTCATTCATTCATTCATTCGTTGATTCATTTATTCACACATTACGCAACTCCCAGTACGGGAGTCGCCTTGGTGACCCATCGGTCCCGAAGTCTTTCAATGTTGCTATACTCTACTCGAAACGACTATGTCGATAGTCTTCCGTTTCATTGTTGTAAACCATTCATTGTTTCATTGTTGAACGCATAAGGGACTTGAACGTAAGCTTGTGTCTTAGCACGAGCGTGGAGCGCGGTACAAGAGTTCTCACATTTTCTATGTTCTTTTCCATATTCTATACAAGTATACAAGATGGGATTATTCCCTTAGCTAGGTGCGTTGAGTTATTTATTAGCATACGCGGTGTTATCGCCTAGCAATTCTAGCAATAGTGTCCGTATTGTTATGTATTTAGGCTAAGCAAAGACGGGTTCATCGGAGCCACCCACCTTAGCGACGTTCGCATCGGCTGAGCGATACTCCGAGTGCGCCTTTGAAAGTCTATGTCTGGATTCATCTTCGACGGGCCAATTTAAGCCTTGCATCGATTCTTCATCAGGTCGATGCCAACTCTTCGGGTCGACGGCTCGATTGAGTTGTTGCACTTGCCGTTTGAATCGGCATTCCGCTAGGGCGGAGCGGGTCATTACACCTTGCGGTCGACGTGCCCGGGTACGAGCGCGGGAGGATCTACTCGGTACAGCAGATCGAGAAGGCCAGAAAGAGTTCATGCCAGAGGAGAGCATGGAGTTCCTGCAGATGGCAGCACAGGCGCCAACTAGCACCGAGCCGAGGGACTTGGAGTGGATGAAGAGGATTGCGCAGCTTCTTGCCTTTCGAAAAGCGAGGTTCGAGGAGTTCGACGAGACGTACGCCCAGGCGTTTGGGATGCAGCTGTTGCAGCCACCGCGGGACAATCTGGAGAACGAGCCCGAGAAGTTTGCGCCTAAAGGTATACACGTCTTTTTAACCCTAGTTGGGGATAGGGCTCTGTACCTGAACTACTTTGACTGTATCGTTTTAGTTAGTTGGCTATCTACAGTTAAGTTTCTGATGACGCTTAGCTTGTTTATTGTGGCTAAAGTGTACTGTGGCATGAAGTAAAAACACGGGGATCGATCCCCCAAAACTTGGGCAAATAATCAATAAGCCACAAGATACTAATACGGCTCAAAATTTAGGAAGTATTGACACCCCACTTTCAGTTGTGTGTCCGTGTCAAGCTCCATATGACACGGACACTCCAAAATACATTAGGAGTCTAGGACAACAAAATTTTTGTTGTCTCTGTGTTACCGTGTTATCATAACATTTCGTATTCGTGTTTTTGTAACATAGATGCAGCCTACACAGCTACCAACTCATCACACAACTATGTACACAAAAGTTACTTGCATGCTTGTTAGATGATGCACATCTTGAGAAGTGATTACAAGTGTTTTAATGTTTGGATCCTCCATTATAAGGAGTGACTCAGAAGCTTCTTAGTATAGCCTTGTATTTTAATGCATGGTTGTTCTTAGTTTTTTGGATAATCGATAGTTTAGACGGTTCTCTAGTGTGGTCCCTGAAGAATTTGTCCTTGTAGTGGTTTAGAAATTCTTTAAACTATAGTGACATGACCAACTCTTCCTTGATGTCTTATTGCCCCAAATGGTATGATTTGGTGTCTATAGACTCCTTCCTTTCCCCCAAGTAGCTCCTACTGCATGCCAGTAACTAATTGGAGAGACAGTTCCCTACTCCATCTGTAGAGATAAATTGAAACATGTATATATGTGTTTGAAAGAAGAACAAGTTCAAAGAGACATCAACATTGCTTTATATATAAAGAGTTATGAACCTTTTATGTTCTTGGAATCCTTTCTAATTTGTCTTGTTTTTGAAGCCTTGCTACTTTTGTTTACTTTATACAAGTATTGGGCATTCCGATTGTTCTTTAACATTCTAAAGACCTTGCCTTTCTATCATTTCCTTATAAGTGGGCATATCAGCTTTATTCTGTACAAGCTTACTTTTCTGTAATTCTTTTCCTAATGCACTTTAACTGTTGTATCTTTTTTGCTTAGATGCAGTTAGGATTAACCTTGCCTAATTTTCTAACTGACTGGAAAAGAGACTTCCATTGTCGGTATATCGTATTGGGATATGCCAAACTGTATCGGTATAGACCGTATCAGACAACTAACAGTCAGAAACGTAATTCATGAAATAATGGAAGTAATTTGACTATATAGTGCATATAATTATGTGCCCCCTTTATTGTCCAAACTTTTCTTATCAATGCATCGCCAATTTATAGAGGGCAGATAGCAAGTTGTCCTAGGAATGAAAAAAACATCTAAAGGCTTCTTACTTGGGGCAATTTCCTTTTGTAGTAGTGGTATAGTCTGAACCTCATATCGAGGAACAAGGCTCTGATGATGCAACCAAGTTTGATAGCAAGCCATTAATGTAGTAACCAAATGCTGCTTAATAATTCGATAGCATGCGTACTTATTTATAGCTGTTGTTCTAATTTCGAATATAATTTTGTGTTTAATTAGTTGTGGAAATGCTTCATTTAGTTGTGGAAATGCTTCATTTCGAATATAAGTTTGTGTTTAACCTGTAGATAGGTACAACCTTATTATGCTTCAAACCCTTGTTTATTTGTCTTTTTTTTTCAGGTTTTGTATTTATGATACAGAATAAAACAAGTTTTGATGGCCTTTATGTGCTTCACTGTTTTTCAGGTTCCCAAATTTAATGGAAGAGGTTCAAAGTCTATTACACAGCATTGTTTCAGCTAGATAATATATTCTTTGTCATAACACAAGGTTTGATTCTTCTTACCAGTCATAATGATCTATTACATTAATGTAAAGTTTCATTTTTTTATATTATATTATAAAGTATATTGAACCTTATTTTTATTTTTTTCAGGGTTTTGCTACATGTTCTGTGGACAGTTTTGATGTGGCCAAGTTTTGATGTGGACAATTTTGGTAGTTGTAAATATATATATGTATTTGGATATTCTATTTTGAGAATGTAATGAAGATGTTGATATGTACTCTATTTTGAGAAATGTAACAAAGATGGTGATATATAATGTTAAGTTTTTGGAATGTAATATATAATGTGCAGTATAGAGCGTTATAAATATGCTAATTTGAATAGTATAAAGTATTATAAATGTGCTGCATTGAGCCTATATATTATCTATTCATAATGTTTTAAAAATGTCTCGAATTGTGCACTATATATTAACTATTCATAACGCTTATAGAAACTATTCATGACGGGTTTTTTATAACGCTTTTAAAAAATATTTATAACACCCGTTTTCATAACGGTTGCTTTGAAAAAAGCGTCATGGTTTGTCATTAATGACGTTTTTTAGCCATCATCAAAAGAGTTTTTTATTGTAGTGATGTTCCGGTTCTTGTACCATGGTTCATATTGTACAAACTAGAAAAGCAATAAAAGAAAATAAAAGAAATTCTAGTAAAAAGATTTGATAAGATATAGCCAAATCTACCCAATATAGCAAAAGTGATTCTAAATGTAGAAAGAAACCAAAAGGACTGGGTCAACCTGTTTTGCATGTTTTAGTGACCACATTAACCCTCATCTCTCATAAGCTACTATAGAGTTTGAGTTTTAGTGCACTGACATGGACTTTAACAAAAGGAAACAAACATGTGTCACTAAGTATCAGGACATGCTCAATCAACTTGTTTCTTCTCTCCTACAAAGAACTATTTATAAGAAAGAAAACATGAGTTCTACGAAATAAATTTTGATCAAACTAGGAAAGTGATTTGAGAAAAGAAATCCTAATAAAAAGATTTGATAAAATATAGCCAAATCCACCCAATATAGCAGAAGTGATTCTAAATATAGCAGGAAACCAAAAGGACTGAGTCAACCTGTTTTGCACGTTTAATAACCTTTATCTCTCATCACTACTAAAGAGTTGGAGTTTTGGTGCACTGGCATGCACTTTAACAAAAGGAAACAAAGAGGCGTCCTTAAGTATCAGGACATGCTTATTGAGATATCTAAAAGTTGTCAAAGGTTGTTAAATTTCTCTATATTTTCGTGATAACTACTATGGGCAGGGTGGGGAAAACTTCTCAAGCCCGAACCATGCCCCATATAATGAATTTCGGCTTAAAAGTGCAAACCGAAACTTAAATCACATTTTATAGAGGCCCAAGCCCTCTCAATGAAAGCGAATATAAGCCTAGTCCAAAATCACGGTTTATTAGGATAGCTTACCTACTTAATTTACATATGAATGTAGGAGTAAATTTCTGCCGCTCTCCAAACCCATCTCTCTTTTCCTCTCCTCATCCATTCTCGTATTAAGACCGATGATATATCGAGATTTGTGATATTAGATTGCTAGGAACGCACCTGCATCTACACAGAGTAGCTTATATTTTTTTTGTCAGATACACTAGAAAATTATGATTTCAGGTTTGTATAAGATTTTTGGATTTTTCAAATCATTTTGATTGGCAAATTCCTTTTGAAATTTCAAACTATTTTCTGTACTTGCTAAATCAGAAATATTATTACTGGTTGTCTGGACAATACTTTCTTTAAATGTACTATAAGGAATCTTATACGCCTTCTTCATTTGTTGTAATAATGAAGCTTGCTTGTAGGTCATTAAACTTTTAATTAGATTCTGATAGATAAGTGGCTCATGAATGATAAAGAAGATTTTGCATGCACAAAATAGATCTATAGTTTATTAATAAATTGCATCCAGTGCCACGAGGCTCCCGCTTACTTTACCCAAGGTTCATACAGGGCATGGAAATGGTCAAGATGTATGCAACTTAACCCCATATATACAAAGAGGCTGTTCTGTGACTTGAATTTGCATCCTCCATGCTTCAAGCAACAAGCCATATCACTCCATACGACACCCTCTTCTTCCATACACACACGACTTTATACCCCAACCTAATTTCCTCTGGTCCGCATCTCTTCCTCGGTAAGCGGAGCGTGGTAGGTGGAGCGCTTGTGACTAATAGAAAGCAACATATCTTTTTGTCCTTCATGATTGAACTCACCTAAAAAAAATCAAAATTTTTGATGTTCGGTTGCGTCAGAGGCATCTTTATCTGAGGTGGAGGTTTCGTCGTCTGGCTCCTCATAAATTATGTTAGGATTGGCCATCTCATCCTTAGAATCCGAAAAGAAAAAGTGAACTATTAAATAGTATGATTGATCAGACAAGTACCCATTTGGGTACCCTTTTTTCATTTCCGAATTAACTTGCGAAAAGTCCTTGCATTAGTATGAGTTCGTTGGCTGCTGAAGGGCGATCCATCTTGATGACGAATTCTAATAAAATTACCAAATTATCTCTTCCTATTCTTCTCTTGAATAATAATAATTGGGTGTTGAATTGTTGTGCAATGCAAGTTTTGCATTTGGATTAGAAAAATCTTCAAACATATTTTATTAAGTGGGTCTTCAGGTTTTGGGCTCAGTTTTTTAACAACATTTAAAAGTCAATGTCCTTGCCTGGTTTGCATTTGAGAGGCCACCTGTACGTCTTTTAAGTCAGTTATACTGCTTGGCAGTAGCCAAATGTCCTAGGATGCTACGTAATTGCACAGATGTGGGCCAATGATACTCAAGGCTAGGCCAAAAGATGATTTAGCCAGGCAGAAAAGAGGGAATGAGTTGGGTACACAAACATCTTGTATGTGCATTTGATATTCGTATTGTGCAATAACAACAAAGCCTTTATCCCAAATTTCTAAGGTCGGCTATTGGAATCTTCTTCTTCCATTCGGCTCTGTTAAGGGTCATGCCCTCTATAGCGCTAACAAGATCCATATTCTTCTTTAAAACTTCAAACCATGTTAGTCTAGACCTAATTCTAGTCCTAGCGCCTCTGTTAAGTGTTATATTAGAGTTATTAGTTATTGGACTTTAGTCCCACATTACTTAGAGTAATAGGAGAGGAGGCTAGCCTCTCCTATATATGTGTGTAGTCTCCCTTCAATAAAGAAATCATCTATTTTATTCCATTCTATATGGTATCAGAGCCATAGAAGGAAGAAAAAAAAATTTCCACAACAAAAAAATTCCCCTCCCCACCTACGCCGACCCCCCCTGATGCCCCCCCACTTCGCCGACCCCCCTTGTTGTCCAGCGCCCCCCCCAGTCACCCCCCCTTCGCCGACCCCCCCTGATGCCCCCCTTCGTCGACCCCTCCCCCCTGATCCAGTCCCCCCTGTCCGGATCTGCTGTGCAGACCCCCGGTTCTCTCTCCCTTCCCGGATCTGCTGTGCAGACCCCCGGCTCCCCTACACTCCGGATCTGCGGCACAGACACCCGGCTCTCCCACACCCCGGATCTGCTGTACAGACACCCGGATCCCCCCCACGCCCCGGATCTGCTGTGCAGACATCCGGATCACCCACGATGGCTCAAAACCCTAACATTTTTCATCAGCCACCACACACCCTCCGAACCCTAATTTAAAAAAAAGAAAAAAAAGAAAAAAGAAAGAAAAAAAAAAGAAGATCGTGTTTTATTTCTAGATTAAGCCGTTTGGACTTAACAAATGATTTTCCTACCCTAATCTTCACATCCAAATCTACACAGAGAATGATCGTGTTTTCTCCTGTGTCCTGACGTGTTTACTTTCTATGTGCGCGACGGTGTTGACCACGTTTATAGTACATTCGTAAAGTTGGTGTGATTTTTGGGGTTGAAAAGAACTCGCGACGGTTGCTTCCATTTCAGGATGACAGATTCGAAGGCATATGATGGTAACGGTGTCAGCAATACGACGAGCACTGGCACGACGATCTCTTCGACTCGACTTGTCGACCGTCGATTGGACGGTCCAGATGGTTACTCAACATGACGGAAGAAAATTGAGAAAACACTTCGTGGGATGCGGCTATCTAAACATTTGACTGACAGCCCTCCGGCGACGACTGATCCCATATTTGAACAGTGGGAGACGGATGATAGTCGACTGTTTACACAGTTGATGAGCTTCATGGAAGCGTCCGTCGAGGACATGGTTCAAAACACGGAAACGGTCAAGGAGCTATGGGAGGTCCTAGCAACGGCGTTTGATGGAAAACGCGACTTGTCTCGCATATACGACTCGGTTGTTGGCGTTTACCGAGCAACTCAAGGAGACAAGTCTCATAAGGACCACTTTCGATCCATCAAGGCTATGGTGGATGAAATTGATCGTGTTCTTCCTCTGACGGCAGATATCAATGAAGCTCGGGCTCAACGCGAGCAGCTTCATGTTATGGCATATCTTGCATCTCTCCGTCCTGATACGGACTCGGCTCGATCCCGGATCATTGCTGGATCTGATGTTCCATCTTTGATGGAGGTCCACTTCTGTGTTCTTTGGGCCGCAAAGGTGGTTGAGACCACTCCGGAAGATACTCCTGCTGATCGATCTGTCCTTGGTAGCGCTGCTCGTCCTGGCGTTCGTGGTGGACGTGGTGGACGACGAGGTGGTCGGACTTATGGTCGCGATGGCGGACGCGGCAATGGTGGTCATGATGGAGGACAACTACGAACATGCTTCCACTGTGGCCAACATGGACATTTCCAGTGGCAGTGCCCTAAAGCTCCTGTTGCCAATATTACTTCGGATGCAACTGATAATAGCATTCGTTCGGTTCAGATGAGCGACGATTCTTACGCAGAATTTCTTGAGTTCCAGGCTCAACGTCGTGGTGAAGCATCAACGTCTGGTTCCACAGCCGGATATTTCGCAGCATGCATAGTAAAACCCAAGCAGTGGATAATTGACTCTGGTGTATCCTCACACATGACTGGTGACGTAGGTATGATACATGATTATGTATCTGTCCGTCGTGCTTCTGGTATTACTGTTGCCAATGAAGGTTCTCTGGCAGTCCGCGGTCGTGGAAGTTCTACTCTTTCTCCCGGACTGTCAGTTACCTCTGTTCTACTTACTCCTGGGAACCCGTTCAATTTACTTTCTATCAGTCAACTTACTCGTGAACTTCATTGTTCGGTAATATTTTTTCCTGATAATTGTGTTTTTCAGGACCTGACAACTGGAAAGACTATTGGTAAGGGACATGTGGCTGAAGGCTTGTACCTGTTTGACGCAACTCCTTCTGTTGTTTGTGCAAGCATGAAACTTGATCCGGTCGAGTTATATTTTCGGTTAGGTCATCCGTCGTCTCTAGTTCTCCAGAAAATGTACCCATCTTTAGCTATTTCCTCTTCTTTTCATTGTGAGCCATGTAGTTTAGCTAAGCATCATCGGATTTCTTATCCGGTGAGTCCAAATAATCTTGCAACCGCTCCTTTTGAGTTGGTGCATTCTGATATATGGGGACCTTGTCCGACTGAATCTGTAATGGGTTTTAAGTACTTTGTCACGTTTGTCGATGATTACTCACGTGTTACTTTTATTTATTTAATGAAAAGTCGTGCTGAATTATTTAACATCAGGTGTAACTTTCATGCCGAGATAACTACACAATTTGGTCTTCCAATCAAAACCTTTCGGAGTGACAGTGGTCGTGAGTATTTATCTCGTGATCTTGATAAACATCTGGCCAGCAACGGTATCATCCACCAAACCTCTTGTGCGTACACACCATAACAAAATGGTGTAGCCGAACGCAAGAATCGTCATTTATTGGAAACAACACGTGCTCTTATGTTTCAAGCACGTACTCCCAAGAGATTTTGGTCGGATGCGGTCCTTACAGTTTGTTATCTTATTAATCGCATGCCGTCGTCAGTTCTCCATGGTAGCACTCCCTTCTCTAGGCTCTTTCCTGGAAGAGAGCCGTTTCCTCTGCCTTCCCGCATCTTTGGTTGCTTATGCTATGTTCGGGATACCCGACAAATCCTTTCTAAATTGGATCCTAAGGCTATACAATTGTTTGCAAAAACAAAAGTATAAAACTTTATTGATACAAACTGTAATAAAGATTACAAGAATTCTGGGAAAATTACAACTATAGGAATCCAATCTTGATGACGATTGCTTTATCCCTTGGACGATGTGAACTTTGAAGACGAAGCCTTTGAAGTTGAAAACAACTCTGGAAATTGAAGGCAAAAGCCTCTGAAGTTGAAGACAAAAGTCTCGGAAGAATGCAGCAGCACTTTGGCAAGAACTCCTGAACTCTCTGATTTCTGATATCTGATCTTGATCTCCTTAAAATGAAGACTTGAAACTCTATTTATAGAGTTCTGAAAATAACTAACTTTCAGTTATTTTGGACTGCGCAAGCTGATTTGTGCAGCAACTGGTTTGTGCAGTACTGGATTGCGCAGACAGTTATTGGATCGTGGGCCAACTATCTGAGACACATGGCATTAGTTGATTGAAATGCGCACGATCGTGCATAGACAGTTGCCACGTAATGAGCATTTGATGGCATGAATGCCACATGTAATTAGTCAGTTATGTTGGTAGAATGCGCAAAGTGAACCGCACAGAAATGGTTTGCGCAACCACGGATTGCGCATGAATGGTTTGCGCAACCACGGATTGCGCTGCCACCTGTCAGCCGCCCTCGAGCACTGTACGGTGTCAAAAACGAACAGCCTCCTCGTTATTCGTGTTGTCAGCTGTCAGGAAGATCTGATTTGATTCAGTCAATGATGACTTCTGCCACGTCAGCCTGCGCAGTTGGGAACATGCGCAAACCAACCTGCGCAAAGTGATGTCTGCGCAATCTGTTGTCTGCACAACTCATCAAAATGATGAATATCTTGAATTGTTGACTTTGTTAATTGATGTAACTTGATTTTTTAGGACCTACAAGACCCCCTTCAAATTTTTCGAAAGTTGATTATAATCAAAATTTCGAAATACTTTGAATTTTCAAATATTGAATCGTTTTGCGCAATATGATGAGCTGTCTGCGAAAAGAGAATAGACCATAAGTTTAGGCGCAATCCGAGGCGGCCGTTTCGTTTTTTGAAAACTATAAATAGTCCTCCTCATACTTCAAAGTATTCTTTACTTGCTGTCTTCGTGCACTTGAGAGAGAATTTCTGAACTCTTTCTTCCTTTCTTCTCCGACGATTTGTCATGGCTCCACGACGATCAAATGCTGCCGCTACTGCCGCCGCGAAGGGAAAAGCTCTGGCCGAGTCTTCTGACAGGGTTGCACGGCGAGCTTCCCGTCACGAATCCGCACATCCTGCTCTGAGAGGTAGTTGAACCGATCAAAAACCCCTTCTTAGGGTGATTCGACTCCATTGAAACTCATCTTTTTTTAGAGATAAGTTCATATTGCGCCACCCTTTTTAGGGTTTCGGTTGCATGAACTATCAGTTCTTCATTTTTATGAAGGCTGCATTCTTGCGCAAATTGTTGATTTGTGCTGACAGGAAGTCAGCACAAATGATTAAGTTGCGCAGATATCAGCGCAAACCATTGCTTTGCGCACCTTTTATGTTGCGCAAACTGATGTTGCGCAAGTCATGTCAGCGCAATCTGAGGTTGCGCAAATTATGCCAGCGCAATCTGAGGTTGCGCAAATCATGTCAGCGCAGTCTGAGGTTGCGCACTCTAAAAAAACAGAATCTTTGTCTTGGACTAATTTTCATCTGTTTGTTGATGCAGTTGAAGTCAATGAAGATCCAGATTACGAACATTTTGTGGGAACCCTCACAGAGTCTGAATACAAAGAGGATCTGTCTCATGTCCATTACCCTCAATATGATCTGCCGGCCTCCCGTCAGGCTATATTGATTTCACAGGACAATGAAACTTTGATGTGTTTGATGAACGGACAGCCTTTAGAATCAGCTAATGCTGTAATTCACAAGAAACCCTTATTCCTATTCGGTGATGCTTTTGAGAGAGCCTCTCAGCCCAGGCCAAGGATGGAAGATAGGGTAGTTCACCAGCAAGATAGATCCTTTTTTATACCCGACATCGTTCGATGCCTTCCTTTATCACGGTACGCTCATGCAAGCTACCCTAGGAAGATGGAATGGAATATCACTCTATTTCAGGATGCTCGGGCAGGAAAAATCTTCATAAAGAAGGGGCCACATCATAAAGATATGTTTTATAGTTCTTCCGACAGATATAGTGTCCTACTGAGAGGCTTAAGACCTGGCTGCATTCCACCAGAGAACTCTTCCATGCTAATGCCTGTTAGGACACCAATATTCGCAAACGAGTTTGCGAAGGTTGAAGGAAAATATCCTGAGCAAGATATAAGAATGACTGGATTGGTGAATCCAGACTACAAGCGATGGAGTTATATCGCAAATTGGGTTCTGGGAAAATTCCAAGACAGACTCCAACAAATCAACCTGTATGAAGCAGTGCATGCCACTGTATATGGATTTGCTCCCAATCCTCATATGTTCTTAGCCTTAGCTGAGAGATACAACTACAGGACCGGAACTTTCATGACCCCAGGGGGAGAGATGGGCTTTGCACTCCACGAGATGAAGTATATCTCGTTCTTGCCCATGGCAGATGCTCCGTATGAGGAGTATGTACCAACAAATGATGAGTTGAACAAGCTCAGAAAAGAGAATCCAGAGATGGTGACAGTGTTCGAAGAACTATTGTGCCATTACAAGATCTGCTCTTTATTTTACAAGAGTGCCACTGCCAATACTTGTTATTCTTCAAAGTGGCTACCATATCTGTTTCTTAATCATATAGAGGAGAAGAAAACCAAGGAGAACGATAAATGTTACCCAACCTTTTTCAAACCTTTGAGCCATACAGAGGTCAGAAAATTAATGGAACAGAGTGGTCACTTTGATAAAGAAGTGAACGATGACCATGAATATCCTCCTTTGAAGAGAGAAGATAATTTGGAAAGTTACTTGAGAATGGGCTATAGGCCCATGTCAGAAGAAGCACAATTGGCGGGATTCTTGATATACTGGCTGCGAAGGTTCGTGGTTCCTGGATCCAGTGCAGTGGATCATTTTCACCGTGGCGTCTTGTTTGCAGCTGTTAAATTGGTCTTTGGCTATAAAATGGATTTACTATCAGCAATGACCTGTAAGATGAACGCCAGTCTCCATTTATATGTTGACTTGATGTTGAAAGCGAAAGGAAAGAGAGAATTCCCTCGCTTAGAATTGCCATATACATATTTGTTTGGATGGTTGCTTCTTCACTATCCAACTCTAATGGATCCTGGCATGGGACAAGTTGACGACAGTTTTCTTCGAAGGTATTCCGATGGAAAATGGAAATATACTTCCTTATCTGAATGTAGATTTATGTTGAATCTGAACAGAGGCTGGAACTTCTGCTGCGCTCCTTTCCCTACTGGGTATGATCAGATGCCCACGAATATGGTGGATTCGAAACTGCAGCCTCTAACTCGTGTCGCTTTTGAATGGTTGAAGACAATTCGACCATCTCATTTGGTCTACCGATTCGAAGAAGAGTGCTACTTAGAACCATACCTTCCAAGCCGTTTTGCTCGACAGTTTGGGTATGATCAGTTCCACGTAGGGAACGCAATTACCTGCCTCCAAGGCAAGGGTTATCTGATAGACGGAGCTAGGGCTTGGGCTTATTACAATGCCCGTGATACAAAAGCCACTTTCTCCATGCCAGCAAGGACTACTCCTCAGGGTCTTCGAATGCTTTTTACATACTCCGTGTTTTACACATCAGCGAATACTTTTGCCGAGAATTTCCATCTCGCAGATAGTTTCGCCACTGCAACAAGATTGAGAAGAAGGAGAATTGCTCCATCAATCCCTATAAATGAGGAGGCGCAGGAACCGACAGATGCACCTCTGGAAACTACAAGGGATATTATATTCCCCCAAGAAGTGAATGCACCACTTCGTATTTCACTGAAGGTGGGTAAATCTCCTGCGAAGAAGAGAAGAAGAGAGGAGCCTCCTGCTCCTGTGGCGAAGAAGAAATTGATTCTTGATGTTTCTTCTGAAAAGGTGACTACCAGATCTCAATCCCGGCAATTAGCCGAGACTCATCAAGAAATTGCCAGTACACCAACTTCCGTGCAAAAGCGAACAGAGCCAGAAAATGTAGAGAGTCCTGTTAGGCCTCTACACAGAAAGAAAAGAGTAATTACCAGAAGAGTCTTGGAAGAGTCTTCTTCTATACAACTCCTGACTTCAGTAGATGCTGTTGCAGGACTTTTAATGGCATCCCCCACACCCGCTTCTGAATCAGGGAGCAAAACTCTCGAGGAGAATGAACAGAGGGGATATGTTGCCCCAAGAATTGAAAAGCCTAGAGAACATATTTTAGAGGAAGATCAAAGTGTTGTACGACCTCATTCTCCTATCGCAGATGTTACTCAACCTCTCCCTACTCCCAGGACTCTTCGTGAGGACGAAGACCGTGAAATGATTGCAGCTCTGGAGGATTGCAGTTATAGCTTGCAGGAAGATCAGGCTGCCACTAGCAGTGGAAATGCAGCAGTAGAAGAAGAAGAAGAAGAAGACGAGGAAGGATCTTCATCCGAAAATGTTGATGAGTATTTACAAGATCCTGAAAAGCAAACTGAAGAACACAGATCTCTTGATACTGCCGATGATATTTCAAATCCTAAAAAGGATATTGAAGTGGAGGTGTCTGCAGAAAAGGCTGTCGATGTTGAAATAGAAATATCTCCTGAAGAAGTAGCCGACGAAGGTGTGCTAAAAGAAAATCCCGCCACCGACCCTCAAGGTATAAAACGAGATTTAACAATCTTTTCTTGTTTTACAATGAACCGATAACTAATATCTTCATTTGCAGATCTTGGAACTTTGCCAATACCTCCAACGGACCTGATTATGGTGCCTATACCAACGGTGGTTATTAGCAGTAGTCATCATTTATCTTGTGGTTCTGAGGCGGGCAGCAGTCAGGCTGTTGCAGCGGAGGCTACTTCTGTTCAACAGTATTCCATTCCAGTAAGGAATGAACTCGTTGTTAAACCAAACCAAGGTAACATTGCTCTTAATTTAATCTTTTTGTTCATCAACAATCAATTAGTAAAATAATAATTTTACTTTTGCAGAAGATCAAACAGGAGGAGCAACCAGCTCTACTCTGGCTCCCTTATTTAAAGAGCCTATTGTCCAACCTCAAAGAATCGAGCAACCTGTTACCCCGTCATCATCGGGAGTAGCAGCGACTCCTGGAACTTTAGCCATCAATCAGCAGGTTATCCAGTCATTTACTAAATGCTTCTTTGAATCGCTGGGATCTCTCGTCCGTAAAATGATAGAGAAAGAAGGGCCTGACTTCATTATGGTTAGGAAGCCCACTTCTTTCTTGATAAGAGCCATAAGAGACCAAGGAGACGAAGCTCAGGCCACTCTTCTTGAACATATACTGGATGAATTAGAAGTCTCCATCAAAAAGTATAAAGAACTCAAGAAGAAAGATGTAGACTCTTTAGTACAAGCTGAATTTGAGCGGCTGGCTCAAGCTGCTGATATGGAAAGGTTAACTCTTCAAAATCTATTAGAAGCTCATTCAGCAAAATCAGCTGAATATAATTCTAAAATAGAATCAATTACCCTAGTGGCTGAAAGTAAAGGACGGTGACTTGCTGAGCTGAAGGCTGAAATTACTCGCCTCCAACAAGAGTTTGAAGAAGAAACTGTTAATCACCAACTGGTGATTGAACAATTTAATGCATTGATTGAAGAAAGGAATGAGTATGAGACCACTCATGGTGAAGAGATCACCCGCAGGACAGCAGATATGCCCATTTTTGATGAAGACAGCGGGATGGAGGAGGCAAGAAAGATAGTAGCGTCAACACACGAAGAAGAGCTACAGACATTGAAGCAGCAAATTGACAATCTGATTGTCCCTCCTTCTTGATTTTGTATTTGGGTTTTGTTGCTGTTGCTGCATTTTTGTAATGTCTCATTTTTTTTTGATATAAAGGACATTTTGTTGTGGCTCCATTATTTATTGCATATCTTATTCAGATATAAATAATAGATAGATATGATATATTTATTGACAACTTAATCGAAAACGACAAGTTGCTGATGTAGAAGATGAACGATGATGAATCGTCAATGTATATGAAAATGAATGAACGGGAATACCGTCAAGTAATGATGAAAGAACGGGTAAATCGTCAAATGATGTTGAAATGAACGAATTAACCGTCAAATGATAATAAATGAACGAGTTAACCGTCACAATAGATGAACGGATGAACCGTCAGATATTAACGAACGGACGAACCGTCGGATGAGTGTAATAAATGAACGGATGAACCGTCAGGTATTTAATGAACGGACGAACCGTCGGATGAATGTGATAAATGAACAGATGAACCGTCAGGAGTTTAAAGAACGGACGAACCGTCGGATGAATGTGATAAATGAACGGATGAACCGTCAGGTATTAATGAACGGATGAACCGTCGGATGAATGTAATGCTTCATTAATTGAAGAACTTCTGTCTATAAATATAGCAGAAATCTGACAAGAACGAACACTTCTACTCTTCAACATAAAAATGTCTTCCGGAGAAGCATCTAAGAAGGTTGAGACTGTCTCGAAGGTTCAGAAGGGTATTGAAGAACACCCTGCCGATCCAGTTCAGCCAAAGGAAGCAGAAGCAGGCGAAGGTTCGTTTGCACCCCAGCCACCATGGGACATTTTGGACTTCCTGCTCGAACCAGAAAAGACTAAAGAAGAAGAAGCCATGAGGATGGCCGCCTGCAAGTTTCTTGTGGGATCTAGCAAGGAGGTTTTTGGCTCTTTTGCTGACCGCATTTTTGAGAAGGACGGCAGTGGCCCTCGTCCCAATATAGAAAAAGATGATAGTGACCTTTAATATGTACTATCATATAATAAAATTTAAATTTTATTCATGAACTTGATTCTGTCTGATAATTTACAAGTATTTACATTTATACATAATACTTCTTTAAGAATTTGCCATTGATAGGCATCATAGCAACTCGACCATCAAGTTCTGAAAGTTGATAAGCTCCGTTTGAGAAGACTTTGCTCACAACGTATGGACCTTCCCACTTTACATCGAATTTCCTTTTGCTCATATGAGTCATAGTTATAGGACGTCTGACCGTTAGAACAAGTTCTCCTTGCTGAAAGGCTCTGACCTTCACTTTACGATTAAATATCTTTGAGATGCGGGCTTGGTATAACTCAATATGCTGTTGAGCCATTAACCGCTTTTCATCCAATGCCTCTAACTCTTGAAGTCGAAGAAGGTCATTGTTTTCTGTGGTGAGTTCATTGGCAATAGCAATCCTTAAAGAAGGAATTTGTAACTCCAAAGGAAGGACAGCTTCACAGCCATACACCAAAGAGAAAGGTGTAAAGCCTGTGGGATTACGGACTGTAGTTCGATAGGCCCAAAGACATTCGCCAAGTTTCTCGCTCCAATTCCGTTTGTTAGTGGATACAAACTTCTTAAGGAGCTTAATAATGGTTTTGTTAAAGGCTTCAGCTAAACCATTAGCAGCAGGATTGTAGGCCATCGAAGCAACATTGTTAATCCGATGATCATCGCAGAATTTAGTAAACTTCTGACTAATGAATTGAGGTCCATTGTCATGAATAATTCTTCGAGGTACACCGAATCTATAGATGACATGGTGTTTAACGAAGTTGATGACACTGCTAGTCTTGACTTCAGCCAGAGGTATAGCTTCAGCCTACTTGGAGAAGTAATCGGTTATCGCCAATATGAACCGATGTCCTCTAGAAGAAGGAGGATTAATAGGACCTATGATGTCCATACCCCAAGCTTCAAAAGGCCAGGAAGCAGCAGTCGGGTGTAAAAATTCCGAGGGTTGATGAATAAAGTCTGCATGGATTTGACAAGCACGACATTTCCTTGCATATTCAATGGCGTCTGATACCATAGAGGGCCAATAGTAACCCATGCGTCGGATGCGATCCTGTAATTTAGGACCAGGTTGATGTGCTCCACAGACGCCATCATGAGCTTCACGCAACACTTGTTCGGCTTCATCACCAGCTAAACAGCGTGGAAGAAGACCATCATAAGTTCGCCGATAGAGTATTTTGGTGGTTTGATTGTAATAAAATGGTAGAGATCGACGTCGAACGCTTGTAGCCTCCTTAGGATCTTCAGGGAGTATGTCATGTACTACGAAATCGATAAAAGGAGTTCTCCAATCGTCATCAATAACTTCGACTTCAGCAAGATTGCTAAATTCAATATTACAATTGTTCTCAATACAGAACAGTTCTCGGTTAGAAATAACCACCACCTGATGTCTTTTGATAGGGATGGCTAAGACAGCTGCAAGATTGGCCAAAGCATCGGCTTCAGTATTGCAAGCTCGTCGAACATAGTCGATGAAGAAGGCTTTGAATGATGTAGCTATATTGATTGCCGCTTCATGATAAGGCACCAGGTCTTGATGACGGACTTCATAGGTTCCTCTAACCTGGTTCACAACCAGTTTAGAATCACCATAGACTTCCAGATATTCAACATTCAGTTGTTTAGCTAGCTGAAGGCCGACAAGTAAAGCATTATACTCTGCCACATTGTTAGAGCAAGGTTCATCTAAAGAGTAGGCTCTTTGGATAGTTAATCCGTCTGGAGAAACGAGAACAACTCCAACACCTGCCACTATAGCACCATTTGGTCCAATTCTTGATGCACCATCAAAGAATAAACGCCAGGTTGGAAACTCTTCGGAGATCATGTTGACTTCTAATGTCTCGTCAGGAATTTCGTCATAGAGTTTAGATGTTTCAGGCACAGGATGAGCTGCTAAGAAGTCCGCCAGCGCTTGACCTTTGACAGACTTTTGTGGAACATACACCATGTCATATTGAGCTAGCAGGATTGCCCATGTAGCCAACCGAGAATTAAGTGTACTTGGTTTCTTCATGAGTACCCGGAGAGGGTTAACTCGAGATATAACATGAATAGTTTGACCAATGATATAATGCCTCGTCTTTTGTACAGCAAACATGAGAACCAGGCATTCTTTCTCGACCGGACTATAACGGTGTTCAGCACCAATCATAGTTCGGCTAAGATAGTAGATAGCTTGTTCATGGCCTTCTTTGTTCTTTTGGGCAAGTAAAGCACCCAATGAATGGTCCATAGCACGGACATACATCAAGAATGGAATGCCAGAGATAGGTGGCACCAAAACTGGTGGGTTCATAAGATATTGTTTGATATCGTCGAATGCTCGTTGACACTCTTCAGTCCAAACAAAAGATACACCCTTCTTCATTAGTTGAGTGAATGGTCTGCAGCGTCCAGACAAGTTCGAAATGAATCGCCTGATGTACGCAAGTCGGCCTTGGAATCCTCGTAGCTCTTTTAGGTTGCGTGGAGGACGCATCTCTTGGATGGCTTTGATCTTCTCGGGATCCACGTGTATACCCTTAGAGGTAATGACGAAGCCGAGAAATTTACCACTAGAGACACCCAAGAATGACTTGGTGGGATTCATCTTGAGCTGATGTTGACGCATGAGATTAAATATTGTTCTCAAATCTTGGATGTGATCTTCTTTTAGACGACTTTTAACAGCAATATCGTCAACGTAGCATTCGACTGTTTTACGAAGATGTTCTCTGAAAATGGTACTCATAGCCCGTTGGTAGGTTGCACCCGCGTTCTTGAGACCAAATGGCATCACTGTATAACAATAGACTCCTCGAGGAGTGCGGAAAGATGTATGCTTTTCATCTTCAGGATGCATTTTGATCTGATTATATCCGAAAAATCCATCCATAAAAGATATTCTTTCGAACCCACAAGTATTGTCAATCATGACGTCTGTGATAGGAAGAGGAAATTCATCTTTCGGACATGCTTCATTGAGATCTCGGAAGTCGATGCAGACTCGAACTTTTCCAGTTTTCTTCAGAACTGGAACGACATTGGCTACCCAATCAGGATGCTGCTCTTCTCGAATAAAGCCACAAGCGATGAGCTTCTTGACTTCATCATCAATTGCGTCCATTATTTCAGGCTTAAATCGCCTTTGTCGCTGTTTGACCGGTTTAGCATTAGGAAGAATGTTCAGTTTGTGAGTAGCAATCTTGGGATCTAAACCTGGCATGTCTTCGTAACTCCAAACAAAGACGTCAATATATTCTTTAATGAGAAGAATCAACTCTTGCTTATCTGCTTCTGGAAGATTCTTGCTAATAAAGATTGGCCGAGGTGAATCTCTTTCCCCTACATCAATTTGAAGTAGTTGATCTTCAGTAGAAGGTTTACGTTGTTCAAAACGAAGTACCCATTGGTTATCCACATGTTGAGCCCAAGGATCTGTTTCCGGACTTTCTTCAACATCTTCATCACAATCTTCTGGTAGTTCAACGGAGACCATGTTAGAAGATACGATTATGCGATGGACTTCACCGATGCTGGTATCGGAATCCCATGATCTGGAATCAGAAGAATTAGAACGTTCTTCACTATCTGATTCAGAAGCCGCTGGGGATAACAGTGGAGGAGAAGTATATCCGAGACCTTTCTTGGTCCTGTCATAATACATTTGTGATTTTTCGTTTGGAACTGTTGTACGAATGGGAGTTCGTCTACCTTTACCATAGTTAAGGCCGCTCTTGAAGTCGTAACCCATCTTTCGGAGGATGTCTTTTGATTGTTGACTATAACGATGGAACTGAAGATGTCCCGTATCGTTAACTTTGCTATCATCCGTGTAGTTAATCTTTGTTTTCGGTCTTTTATATAAAAATGCTGGACTTTCACCTTTCTTCAAAGAAGGGTGAATACGGTAAGAATCATCTGGATCTTCAAGCGAGACTTCTGTCTGAAGAGATTGTACGACTCCCTGTGTAATTGATTGGAAGCTATCTAACATATCCAAATAACTTTTAGTATAATAAATAACATCAATATACTGGAAAGTAGGTGCTTTTTCATTGATTTGTACATCAGTATTTACAACAGGACCTTTAACCTTAGCAGGTTTGGTCAAATTGATTACAAGAGGGGGAGAAGAAGAACGTGGAGGAGGCTTGTTACGACGGAGGTCGATAACAAGTGGCTCAGAAGAGGTGAGCTCCCTTTTTTCCTTGTTGCGATTTAGATCAACAACAAGTGGCTCAGAAGGAATGAGCTGCTTTTTGTCTTTGTTACGACATAAGTCGATAACAAGTGGCTCAGAAGAGGTGAGCTCCCTTTGATTTTCATCAGCATCAACTGATTTCTTTTGAACTGGTAAGTGAATAACCAGTGGTTTGGAAGATTGAGGATGAGAAACTCGCCCTTTAACAGGTATGATGAGAGTATCTTGAGGTATTGCTTTTTGATCTTCTTCAGTATCCATAGCCAATACCACCTTCATAAATTCATCCTTGTACATACGAGCATCGTTGCAATAAGCTTCAACACCCTTGAAAGGATAAAGGTCCGCAACTTCCTTGTGAACTTGTCCTTTGTCATCAACGTATTTAAAGCATTGATGAAGAGTTGATGGAACGACATTGTGTTCATGTAGGAATGGCCTTCCTAGGAGAGCATTGTAAGAACAACCATGATTGTCAATGATATAAAAGGTCACCTTTGTGCGAAGATTGCCTATTTGGAGTTTTAGGCGGATCTTGCCCAAAGGTTCACTCTTTCCTTGGTTAAATCCCAGAATAGTAGTGATCGTGGTTGAAAGACTATGCACTGGTATCTTCAATGCATCTAGCATTGTCTTTGGCATAATACTAAGTGCAGACCCTGGATCTATCAGGATACGATCAACCTTCATTGAATCTACATATCCTGTATAGTAAAGAGGACGATCATGTCTATTATCTTCTATTAGCATATCATCCTGAGTGAAGGTAATATTTGGGATCAGTTCCAAGACACTATGACTGTGATGACAAGAGACTGATTCTGATTCTGGCTTCTTGAGAAGAGTTAAGCAAGTTTCAGCCTGCATCAGAGCTTCACTTAGAGTTTCTCGTGTCTCTTTGGAAAGACGCAAGAGTTCAAAGATTGACAGCCTAGCTGGTGTATTGGCTAATTGAGCCAATATATCAAAGTTGTAAGGCTTCTCAAGCCCAGTAGGAGATGACTTCTTTAGAGGTTTGTCAAATCAAACTTGTTGCTTGTCTTTGTCAGCCGTTGTTGGCTTAGGAGGAATTGATACTACAACTGGTGAAGATGTAGAAGGGACCTCTTCAGCAGATGCAGGTTGTGCCGGATCAGGTTCGGAAGAAGAAGCAGGATCCTTTTGACCTTCAGAATGATCTTTCAAATAAGCTTTCCCTGATCTGGTGCCTAACAGAATCTCTTCGTCAACAATGGGATCAAAAGATACCATGTTGCAAATCTTGGTTTTGCCTTTAGAACGAGTTTTCTTCTTGGAAGATATCTCAAATTCTGGAGCAAGATCAGGATGGATCCACATAATTTTACCATTGTCAAGAGACAAGGGAATAAGACCTTCATTGGATGGAAGCGGGAGATTCTCAATCTCAAGGGTTGCTTTAGGAATTGGAATGACACCATGCTGTATCATCTGCGGAGGGAAATCTCCAAATTGGACTGAAACCATATTTGCAGTAACAGTCTTCTCATCTTGTTGCAAAGTGATTACACCTGCATTGACAAGCTCTTGAATCTTACCTTTGAGCACATAGCATGCTCGAGTAGGATGTCCAATGAATCGGTGATAGACACAATACTTGGGATGATCAGTCTTATTGACTTCATCAGGTTTCTTTGGATCAGGGAGTTGAATTTTATTGCTTTTGAGTAAACACTCAAAGATACTTGCCGTGTCATTTTCGTCAAAGGAATATTCTACCTTCGGACGAGGTTCCCTCGGTGGAGGTACAGAAGGAGTAGGAGTAGATGTAGGTGGGGCCACATTGACAGCCAAAGATTCTTTATTTTTGTTCAAGTTAATGTTTAAAGTCTCTTTCGCTTTGCGATTGTTCTGGCGATTGCCACCACCTGAATTCTGATGCTCATCGCGATCAGGGTTAGACATTTGTACCCTCAATTGTTTAAACTTGTCGGCACTTACTTCAGCGGCTTTGGCGTTGACGATGAATGAGGGCCAATCTTGAAATTGGGTTGATCCCGTCCACATACTGATAATAGGTAAAAGATTTGCCTTACAAGTATCAATAGTGACAGCAGCTGGAGTCCCTGGAGGCATTTTCAAAGCTTCACGGCGGAACCGTTCAATAAAGCTCTCAGCAGTTTCATTATGTTTTTGTTTGATTTTGTTGAGAGCTGACATAGTCATATCATTAAACCCTTCATAGAACCGTTCCAGAAAGATTTGTTTGAGACCTGAAAAGGATGTGATGCAACCATCGGACAAACTTCTGTACCAGTCGTATGCTACGTCGGCTAAACAACCGACAAACACTCTGGTAAGAAGAGCGTCATTTGGCTGAAGTTGAACAGTCATTTCCTCAAAATGATTGATGAACTGACTCGGGGAAGTACCGCCATCGAACAGAGAGATTGTAGGGATTTTGTACTTTGGGGGAAACGGGACGTCCTTCCATTCAACCGGATAGGGCTATTTAATCCCCAACCTTTGTAGATTGTCTTTCTCTTTAAATGCTTCAAATGGGTTCGTAAGAGTTTGACAGCTTCATTGGCGTCTTCTGATGAAGAAGAAGGAGCAGGTTGAGTTGTAGTGGTAGGAGGAGGAACAGCGTTGTAAGCACTACCCCCAGCTCCTGAATGGCTAGGCGTAGTTTGTACTTGCACTTGTACGGGAGGCATTTGGGGAGGCGCTACCCCCAGCCCAGTATTGGTAGGTATTGAAGATGCTATGATCTCTGGACTAGTAATAGGTGCAGTTGGTGGTGTAACATGCTGTGCTACAATGATGGAATGCATACTAGCAACCATCTCAGCCATGGTTTTTAATTTGTCTTCGAGTGCAGCAATTCGCTGTTCCTGATTTGCGGAGGTTGAAGCATCTGGATCATCGGTGACAACATAAGCCGTCACTTCTCTTGGCACAGTGGAAGATACTATTTGTTCAGAACTTTCACTGTATGCATCATAATCAGAAAACGAATCATCTCCTGGCTGGGAAACAGGAAGATGACTTGAAGGGTTTTTAGGAAGATTCCTTTGACCGATTGTATCTCGGCTTCGAGAACGGGTATGTTGAAATACTCCTTCAGAAGATTCTTGAAGTAATTCCAAATACCGTTGGCTTGGCTTGCGGAGTCTACCATGCTTAGAGCATCTTTTACCCCCAGTGTCTCGGGAAGTCATGTTAACAGAAGCATACAAAACTTCGTCTTCTTCTGACATAGATTCAGATTTAGCAAAAGTTAAACGATCGAAGACAGATCGTTTTGTCGTTTGACAACAGCATTGGATGATGACTTTATGATTACAGTGATGATCAGATGGTTGAGATGAAGATATTGAGACATTATCCTGTTTTTGTCTTAAATGTTCTCGAAGATCTACAACAGGACGAGGAAAGTTCTGAGGGATCTGTTCTTTGATAACATTTGGAACATGATTCTGATTCTTCAAATGTTTAGTCCCTTGAGTATACAGGGAAGTACTCACTTCATTGGCATAAGTGTCAGGATTTTTGACCTTGGAGATTTGTTTATGATGATGTTTGACCTTCGGCATTGGCTGTTTGCGTTTTACCAAAGTGGGTCGATTAAGATAAGTTCTGAGGTCAGCAAATTCACCCCCAGGAGTTTCTGTTTGAGACACTAACAGTTTTCCCTGTCTGGAACGACAAATTTGGAGAGTCGGGAGGTCCTGGAATTCTGCTATCGGAGTAGGTAGAATACCTCTTTGATTAGAAGAAGAATCCTTGTTCGTCAGAGTTCTCGAACTGATTGGTGCCGAGACACATTGAGATGGATCTTCTTCAGTAAAGACTGAAGAAGACTGAGAAAAGACCAAAGGGCCTTTTCCTTTGTTTTGAGATGAAGGGTTAGCTAAAGAGCGTTTCCCTCTGTTATCTTCCAAGTCATGAGACAAGGAAGTTTGAGAAAAGACCAATGGACCTTTTCCTTTGCTTTGAAGAGAAGGAGGAATAGTCAAAGGACTACCCTCAGTAGATTGCACAGAGGCAATAAGGTGTTTGGGAAGAGGAGTAGAATCTCTTCTTTTATTGTGAGAAGAAGGGAATTTAGCCAAAAGCCTGTTTTTCTTGGATTGCGCAGACTTGGTTTGCGCATGGCTGGAAGGTGCACTAGTCATTTGTGCATTAAAAACTTTGGTAGGAAGTGCATCAGGAGTTCTTGTCTTAGAGTGCTTGGGATGCACTTTAGTTACTGGAGTGCTATTTTGCGCAGGAAAAGCCACTGCCAATTGCGCCAGAGTCATAGGAGTCTTCTGTTTTGACAAGGCAGCATATGAAGTAGCCTGTGCAACAGTTGCAACAGATTGCGCAGCCTTGACTGCAACAGATTGTGCAGCAGTTGGCACAACAATTTGTGCAGCAGTCTGACTAGCAGATTGTGCAACAGTTGGTACAGCATCCTTGGTGGCAAAAATGCCAGATTGTGCAGACTTGGAGACCCAAACTGAGCGCACTTTGCTCTTGGCAGAAGTGGCTACAGTACGGGGAGTGGTCTTGGAGTTGAGCATCGCCTCGTAGGCTGTCTGGTTGACCTTAACAACCAGCGTCTTCTGCGTCTTCCCGATAGACGCTACGTCACATTGAGTTGCTACTTCCTCATCGGAGGAGAAAGTTGTCCCCAGCAGAGTCGCCATTTTGTTTGCAAAAACAAAAGTATAAAACTTTATTGATACAAACTGTAATAAAGATTACAAGAATTCTGGGAAAATTACAACTATAGGAATCCAATCTTGATGACGATTGCTTTATCCCTTGGACGATGTGAACTTTGAAGACGAAGCCTTTGAAGTTGAAAACAACTCTGGAAATTGAAGGCAAAAGCCTCTGAAGTTGAAGACAAAAGTCTCGGAAGAATGCAGCAGCACTTTGGCAAGAACTCCTGAACTCTCTGATTTCTGATCTCTGATCTTGATCTCCTTAAAATGAAGACTTGAAACTCTATTTATAGAGTTCTAAAAATAACTAACTTTCAGTTATTTTGGACTGCGCAAGCTGATTTGTGTAGCAACTGGTTTGCGCAGCACTGGATTGCGCAGACAGTTATTGGATCGTGGGCCAACTATCTGAGACACATGACATTAGTTGATTGAAATGCGCACGATCGTGCATAGACAGTTGCCACGTAATGAGCATTTGATGGCATGAATGCCACATGTAATTAGTCAGTTATGTTGGTAGAATGCGCAAAGTGAACCGCGCAGAAATGGTTTGCGCAACCACGGATTGCGCATGAATGGTTTGCGCAACCACGGATTGCGCTGCCACCTGTCAGCCGCCCTCGAGCACTGTGCGGCGTCAAAAACGAACAGCCTCCTCGTTATTCGTGTTGTCAGCTGTCAGGAAGATCTGATTTGATTCAGTCAATGATGACTTTTGCCACGTCAGCCTGCGCAGTTGGGAACATGCGCAAACCAACCTGCGCAAAGTGATGTCTGCGCAATCTGTTGTCTGTGCAACTCATCAAAATGATGAATATCTTGAATTGTTGACTTTGTTAATTGATGTAACTTGATTTTTTAGGACCTACAACAATGTATTTTTTTTGGGTATCCTAAAGATCAGAAAGGGTATCGGTGTTTCTCTCCTGTCTTAAAGCGACATTTTTTCACTCGGGATGTTACCTTTGTCGAAACAAAATTTCTTTCGTTCCCCCAATCAACAGGTCCGGCTCCCCTGATCTATCCCGAAGAAGATTTTTTTGTTTTTTCCTTCCCAAACACAATAATCCCCCGTACGGGTGCCCTCCCTTACCGAGCCAATCTTCCAGGATGATGGTCCACATATACCGATTCAGCCATTAACGACATCAACCACAGAATCTTCCTCCTCTGGTTCCACTAGCAGCTCCAGCTCCAGCTCCAGTGAGTTGCCTCCATCTGTCCCTCCAGTAGCTCTACCAATTCCGCCAGCAGCTTCGGCGATTTCGCCTCCAGAACGTCCTCGTCGTGTATGTCGAGATCATCCCTTGTATGTTAACAACTACAAAGGACTTACCAGTCACACTCAGTCTCTGGTAGCTACTATTAATGGGATTCAGATCCCCAAGACCGCCGAGGAGGGTCTCCGACATCCTGGTTGGCGTGCTGCTATGCACGAGGAGATGAAGGCTCTCCAGGAGAATCATACCTGGGACTTAGTTGATCTACCTCATGGTAAACAGGCAGTCGGCTGCAAATGGGTGTTCACGATTAAGGTAAAACCGGATGGTACTCTTGACCGATTGAAAGCTCGTCTGGTGGCCAAAGGTTATTCTCAAACTTATGGTGAGGATTACTTCGTGAATTTTTCTCCTGTAGCCAAAATGACATCCGTTCGTGTCCTCATGGCCTTGGCCATTCGCTATGACTGGCCTTTACTTCAACTCGATATAAAGAATGCTTTCCTCCACGGGGATCTTGATGAAGAAGTATATGTGATGCAACCTCTCGGGTTCGTTGCAAGGGAGGGTAAGGTGTGTCGTCTAAGGAAGGCCCTCTATGGCCTGAAACAATCATCTCGTGCATGGTTTGGTAGATTTACACAGGTGGTTACTCAATTTGGAATGTGTCAGTCGAAGAAGACCATTCAATCTTCTATCGACACACATCTGCTGAAAGAATACTTCTTGGCGTCTACGTTGATGATATTGTAATCACGGGAGATGACAGCCAGGGTATTGCAAGTCTCAAAAAGTTTCTTGGGGAACAATTTCAAACCAAGAATATGGGATCCTTGAACTATTTCTTGGGATTGAAGTCACACGGGGTAAGCGGAATATTGTAATGTCTCAAAGAAAATATGTACTAGATATACTAAATGATGCAGGCATGATACAAGCAAAGGGAGCAAACTCACCTATGGATCCAGGGAAAAAATTACTCCCAGACGAAGGGGTCCTGATGACCAATCCAGATCAGTATCGTCGAGTGGTTGGAAAACTCAACTACTTGGCAGTCATGACGCGTCCGGATATTTCTTTTGCAGTAAGCGTCACAAGTAGATTCATAGCTTCTCCAAGAGTTCCACACTGGCAGACAGTTCTCAGAATTTTGTGTTATCTAGTAAAGAATCCAGAGAAAGGAATTCGAATGAAGAATAATGGACACACTCGCATTGAGTGTTTTACTGATGCTGTATGGGGGACAAGTTTAACAGATAGACGGTCTACATCTGGCTACTCAGTATTTGTTGGCGGAAATCTAGTATCATGGAAAAGCAAAAAACAAAGTGTGATAGCACGCTCAAGCTCGGAAGCAGAATATCGATCTATTGCTCATGGCACGTCAGAGATATTATATATGAAGCATCTCCTACAAGAACTGGGAGAAGACGCAGGATCTCAAGTGGCAGACCTATGGTGTGATAACCAATCTGCTATTCACATTGTCACCAATCCAGTATTTCATGAACGGACGAAGCATATTGAAATTGACATTCATTTTGTTCGTGATGAATATACAAAAGGAGTGATAAAGTTTCAACATGTGCGGACCGGCGACCAGATAGCTGATATCTTCACAAAGCCTCTTCTGGGTCCCCGGGTTCAATTTTTATGTAACAAGCTGGACATGATTGACATCTATGCTCCAGCTTGAGGGAGGGTGTTAAGTGTTATATTAGAGTTATTAGTTATTGGGCTTTAGTCCCACATTGCTTAGAGTAATAGGAGAGAAGGCTAGCCTCTCCTATATTTATGTGTAGTCTCTCTTCAATAAAGAAATCATCTATTTTATTCCATTCTACAGCCTCCATTAACTACTATATTATCTCTTCTCCTTACAAGGGCATTTATGGGCCTCTATCCCAAATGTACCATTAAATTGTATACTTCTAAATGTTAACTATAGAATAATAGAAGCTTAGACCGAAACGTACAACTTTCAAATCATGAAATTCTGCAGGCTGACTAATGTTGATAGTGTAAATGAATTTTCATAACGTGGTCTAAACTTTTTAGCAAAAAATGAACCCAAATGTTCACAATTGTCTATGTGCATGGATATTCCTAAGCTGATTATTAAATCGTCTTACTGGTTTAGTTGTATTAGTTTTCTTCATGCATCTATTTATGGGTATGTGTAGCTTTGCTATAATATGTTCTCTCTTTTAATACTCATGCCATGGATACAAATTTCAAAATTGCAAAGTTGATCCTCCCTGGAATATTCAACTTGTGAAATTTTCACGTATTTAGGATAGAGTACTGTCTTCTGAGAAAATACTTAGAACACGTGTAGGCTGTTCATATTTTATTTTTGACCAACACTATCCATGCAACACCAGATAACCTTTCTTTGTGTCTGCAGGAACCCCTTCCAATATGCACGACTTCCTTCGACACCTGGCGATAACTCTCTTTTTCAGTATGGTGAGTGATCTTGATCATGCACAATTTCTCTTATACTGTCATCAGTCTGAAAGTATGGGATCTGTATCAATAGGTGGGAAAGAAGGGTCAACCTCTCAGTCAAGAGCACCTTCACAAACTCCCAGAGTTGGTTTGATTTCCTTATCTCCGCTAGAGGAAAGGTTTTATTTCCTTAAATTTCCTGAAAGTGTTGTTGGTAAGGCCTCCCGACCACATTGTGGACATCGATTTGGATTGGGCTTGTCAATTGATCAAAATGATGGATCAGCAGAAAGTTCTTCTTCTAATGATGTTAAACAACACTTCCAATTATTGATGGATGTATATGGAGGTAATGATACATCACATGAAAAGCTACCAAAGGTTCAACGCCTTGATGCATACCAAGGTATGACTAGTTTACAGTGTAATGAAGAAGACACGTATGCTTGGAAAAATATGAGTCCTACTTTAGCCATCCAAGGAAAGGAGCTAAAGTTAGGACCATCTGGGCCAAATGTTCAGAATGCTGCACTTCCAGAGAAAGAATTCAGGACTGGTCGGCCTAGCCAAACTTTTCTACCTCAACCTGACATTTGAGCTAATGCTATTGAAGGTGCAACTCCTAACCTACATGTATGGCTTACATCTTTCCTATAGTTTTACTCAGTATTTCCCGTCAATATTAGTATTTCTTGATCGTTAGGTTCCTCATTCATTAAGTTTAACTACTACTTACAAATTGAATTAATATCTAAGAATAATCACAGAAGACTATATAACAGTATAACCTGTATGGTTTGTTTTTATCATCCAAATAGTTATGTTTTTTAATCCATTTAATAATAGGACGTTTGACATTTATTTTGCTTTTCATTCATACAAACTCATTTGTACGAACAATTGAAAACGAACATGACACGAGTGGTACTTGATAGTGTTACTACTACTGTGTATATTACGGTGGAATGTTATGTCTGATATGTGTTTAACACGACATGTCACTGATATGACTCTGAGTTTGGCCCCCACTCTTCGTATGTACTAAATCTTGGTTATTGGATAAGGATGATCTACACTCACCTGACAAGAACATGCTACTCTTCCGTAGGTGTTGAAACTTGAAAGACAACATTTGTTTTTGTAGAAATGCTACATTGGCAATAATTGGTATATATCCTCATTGGGTGTTTCAAGTACACACACACATAGTACATCACAGCTATACACCAGGCTACTCCTAAGGTAATCTGTGGTGTAGATTATCCTAGTTACATTACCACTACAGTGACTCCCATAAGTATCTCGGGGTTAACAACCTTATTGACATGTTGACTGAGAGGTAGACCGGGGGTAGGCTTTCTGATCTTCCCTTCCCGAACCGGGCCTATCCATGTTAGCTTCTGTGAAGCAATCTCCATTTGCTCTTCCCATAGTAGGTTGGCAACAATGAGACTTTCATTCTCGTAATTGGAAATGTTTCACAGTAGTGCCATGTCCTCCGGTTATTGGCGGTGGGCTCGACGGTGGTCCTTGAATGGAGCTCATTTCCCTTATCCCCTGTGGCATGTTGAAGCTGCCACTATTTCCACCATGCTGGCTTTATAGGAGCATAAGAGGATGCACTGTTGGATGGACCTACCGCTCTTCCTCAGATCCAATTGGGGTCGTTACATCTTGTAGAATGAAAATAATGATATGATTATTATTGATGAAAGACTACATATATAGGAGAGGCTAGCCTCCTCTCCTATTATTCGAAGCAATGTGGGACTAAAGCCCATTAACTCATAACTCTAATATAACACTTAACACCCTCCCTCAAGCTGGAGCACAGATGTCAATCATGTCCAGCTTGTTACATAAAAATTGAACCCGAGGACCCAGAAGAGGTTTTGTGAAGATATCAACTATCTGGTCGCTGGTCCTCACATGTTGAAACTTTATCACTCCCTTTTTATATTCATCACGAACAAAATGAATATCAATTTCAATATGCTTCGTCCGTTCATGAAATACTGGATTGGTGGCAATATGAATAGCAGGCTGGTTATCACACCATAAATCTGCCACTTGAGACCCTGCATCTTCACCCAGTTCTTGTAGGAGATGCTTCATATATAATATCTCTTACGTGCCATGAGCAATAGCTCGATATTCTGCTTCTGAGCTTGAGCGTGCTATCACACTTTGTTTTTTGCTTTTCCATGACACTAGATTTCTACCAATAAATACTGAGTAGCCAGATGTAGACCGTCTATCTGTCAGGCTTGCTCCCCAGTCAGCATCAGTAAAACACTCAATGCGAGTGTGTCCATTATTCTCCATTCGAATTCCTTTTCCTGGATTCTTTACTAGATTACACAGAATTCTGAAAACTGCCTGCCAGTATAGAATTCTTGGAGAAGCCATAAATCTATTTGCAACACTCACTGCAAAAGAAATGTCTGGACGCGTCATAACTGCCAAGTAGTTGAGTTTTCCAACTACTCGACGATACTGATCTGGATTGGTCATCAAGACCCCTTCATCTGGAAGTAACTTCGTCCCTGGATCCATAGGTGAGGTTGCTCCCTTTGCTTGAATCATGCCTGCATCATTTAGTATGTCCAACACATACTTTCTTTGAGACATTATAATATCCCGCTTACCCTGTGTGACCTCAATGTCCAAGAAATAGTTCAAGGATCCCATATCCTTGGTTTAAAATTGTTCTCCAAGAAACTTCTTGAGGCTTGCAATACCCTGGCTGTCATCTTCCGTGATTACAATATCATCAACGTAGACACCAAGGAGTATTCTTCCAGCAGATGTGTGTCGATAGAAGATTGAATGGTCCTTCTTTGATTGACACATGCCAAATTGAGTAACAACATGTGTAAATCGACCAAACCATGCACGAGGTGATTGTTTCAGACCATAGAGGGCCTTTCTCAGATGACACACTTTACCCTCCCTTGCAACGAACCTGGGAGGTTGCATCACATATACCTCTTCATCAAGATTCCCGTGGAGAAAAGCATTCTTTATATCCAGCTGAAGTAACGGCCAGTTATATCGAATGGCTAAGGCCATGAGGACACGAACGGATGTCATTTTGGCCATAGGAGAGAATGTCTTGAAGTAATCCTCACCATAGCTTTAAGAGTATCCTTTGGCCACCAGACGAGCCTTCAGTCGATCAAGAGTGCCATCCGATTTTACCTTAATCGTAAACACCCATTTGCAGCCGACTGCTTGGTTACCAGTAGGTAAGTCAACTAAGTCCCAAGTATGATTCTCTTGGAGAACTTTTATCTCCTCGTTTATAGCAGCATGCCAACCAGGATGTCGGAGACCCTCCTCAGCGGTATTGGGGATCTGAATCCCATCAATAGTAGCCACTAGAGACTGAGTGTGACTGGTAAGTCCTTTGTAGCTGTCAACATACAAGGGATGATCATGACAGGCACGACAAGGACGTTCTGGAGGCGGAACCGCCGGAGCTGCTGGCGGAACTGGTGGAGCTGCTGGTGGAACATATGGAGACAACTCATTGGAGCCGGAGCTGCTGGTAGAACCAGAGGAGGAGGATTTTGTGGGCGATGTCGGTAATGGCTGAATCGGTGTATGTGGACCATCTGCCTAGGAGACTGGCTCGGTAAGGGAGGGCACCCGTACGAGAAGCTGTTGTGTTTGAGGAGAAAATAACAAAAAAAAATCATCTTCTGGATAGACCAGAGGAGCCGGACCCATTGATTGTGGGAATGGTAGAAATTTTGTTTCTATAAAGGTAACATCACGAGTGAAAAAAATATCGCTTTAAGACTGGAGAGAAACACCGATACCCTTTCTGATGTTTAGGATACCCAAGAAAAATACATTGTATTGCCTTAGGATCTAATTTAGAATGGGTTGGTCGGGTATCCCGAATATAGCATAAGCAGCCAAAGATGCGGAGAGGCAGAGGAAATGGTTCTCGTCCAGGAAAAAGCCTAGAAAAGGGAGAGCTACCATTGAAAACATACGATGGCATGCGGTTAATAAGATAACAAGCAGTAAGAACCGTATCCGACCAAAATCGCTTGGGAGTACGTGTTTGAAACATAAGAGTACGTGTTGTTTCCAATAAATGGCGATTCTTGCGTTCGGCTACACCATGTGTGTACGCACAAGAGGTTTGGTGGATGATGCCATTGAGGGCCAGATGTTTATCGTGATCACGAGATAAATACTCACGGCCATTGTCACTCCAAAATTTTTTGATTGGAAGACCAAATTGTGTTTTTATTTCAGCATAAAAGTTACACCAGATGTTAAATAATTCAGAACAATTTTTCATCAAATAAACAAAAGTGACACGTGAGTAATCATCGACAAAAGTAACAAAGTACTTAAAACCCATTACAGAGTCAGTCGGACAGGGTCCCCATATATCAGAATACACCAACTCAAAAGGAGCGGAAGCAATTTTATTTGGACTCACAGGATAAGGAATTCGATGATGCTTAGCTAAACTACATGGCTCACAATGAAAAGAAGAGGGAATATCTAAAGATGGGTACATTTTCTGGAGAGCTTGGGACGATGGATGGCCTAACCGATAATGTAACTTGACAAGATCAAGTTTCATGCCGGCACAGACAACAGAAGGAGTTACATCAAACAGGTACAAGCCTCCAGCCACATGCCCCTTACCGATAGTCTTTTCAGTTTTCAGGTCCTGAAAAACACAACCATCAGGAAAAAATATTACCGAGCAATGTAGTTCACGAGTAATTTAACTAATAGAAATTAAACTGAACGGGTTTCCAGGAGTAAGCAGTACAGAATTAAGTGACAGTCCGGAAGAAAGATTGGCACTTCCACGACCTCGGACTGTCAGGGAACCGCCATTGACAACAGTAATACCAGAAGTACGACGTACATGTACATAATCATGTATCATACCTGCGTCACCAGTTATGTGAGAGGATGCACCAGAGTCAATTACCCATTGCTTGGGTTTCACTATACACGCTGCTGAGTATCCGGCTGTAGAACCAGACGTGGATGCTTCACCACGATGTTGAGCCTGGAAATCAAGGAACTCTGTATATGAGTCCGAAGTCATCTGAATAGAGCGGACACCATCATCAGGGACATCAGTGGTGATATTAGTAACATGTGATTTAGTGCATTGCCAATAGAAATGGCCAAGTTGACCACAGTTAAAGCATGTGCACGATCTTCCTACATCACGACCGCCATTGCCCCTTCCTCCATCACGACCAGCATTACGGCCACCCCGTCGGCCGCCACGACCACCACAAAATCCTGTACGAGCGGCTCCGAGAGCAGAACGATCAGCAGTAGTATCACCAGGAGTGGTCTTAACGACTTTGGCAGCCCGAAGGACACGATAGTATGCTTCCAACAGGGACGGTACATCAGATCCAGCAATAATCTGAGAACAAGCAGAGTCCGCATCAGGACGGAGAGAGGCGAGATAAGCCATGACATGAAGCTGCTCACGTTGAGCCCGTGCTTCATTAATATCTGACGTAAGAGGTAACACGTGGTCGATCTCATCCATCATAGCCTTGAAGGCCCGGAAATGATCTTTATGAGATTTGTCTCCTTGATTTGCTCGGTACATACCAACGACCGAGTCATATATACGAGATAAATCGCGTTTACCATCAAATGCCGCCGCCAACATTTCCTATAACTCCTTCACGGAGTCCGTATTTTGAACCATGTCTTCCACCGATGGTTCCATGGAATTCATCAACTGTGCAAACGGTCGACTGTCATCTGTCTCCTATTGCTCAAAGATGGGATCATCGTCTGCTAGAGGGTTGTCAGTCAGATGTTTGGACAACCGTATTCCTCGAAGTGTCGTTTCGACATTCTTTCTCCATGTCGAGTAGCCCTCTGGCCCTTCCAACCGTCGATCGATAAGTCGAATGGAGGAAATCATCGTGTTAGTGCCTGCTAGTGTGTTGTCGATACTAGTATCTGTGGCACTGCTATTCGCCGTAGAGTCTTCCATTTGTCAGAGATTCGATTGTCGATGTGTTCTTTCCACTTGATAAACACAACAACACTGCCAATGCGCTAAAAACGGAGCCAGAACGGACATACGCGCATAGAAAGCAGAGAGTGTGGATCACAAGCCATGACAGAGAGATAACCCATGGTAACCTCTGATAGATCCTGGTGTG
Organism: Iris pallida; assembly: GCA_029216955.1. NCBI lineage: Eukaryota > Viridiplantae > Streptophyta > Magnoliopsida > Asparagales > Iridaceae > Iris > Iris pallida. The sequence goes on from JANAVB010043019.1 coordinate 2,822,425, forward strand.
AAGATCAAGGAAAGAAACAAAGATTTATGCACAACAAACCATATGTGTGCTCTTTGTTAAATTTCCAGCATTGATGGACAGAGGTTCCAACAAATGTTTCCTCTCTGAGAATCCCAACAATAATTTTTTTTAGAAACTAAACTAGGGTTTGAAGGGAGTGGGTGGCGGCTGATGGAAGGAGAGGGTTAGGGTTAGGGATTAGAGGCATCGGGGGAGGGGCTGACAGGGGGCGCGCTGACTAGGGGGCTGACAGGGGGGGCGCTGACGGGGGAGGGGAGGGGGGGCACTGACAGGGGGCGGGGGGGGGGGCTGACGGGAGGCGGGGTGACGGCTAGGTTTTTTTATGGTGTGGAGATTAGGGATTTGTGGAGAGAGGGAGAGTGGTGGGTGACGGCTAGGGTTTTGGCTTTTATACCATGTAGAATAGAAATAATGATATGATGATTATTGATGAAAGATTACATATATATAGGAGAGGCTAGCCTCCTCTCCTATTATTGAAAGCAATGTGGGACTAAAGCCCATTAACTCATAACTCTAATATAACACTTAACACATCTGTCGAGATTCGCTCGTGACCATTCACGGCTTTAGTCAGAATGTTGTAAGGAATGACCTCTGGCGCCATCTCAGGATCATATGGCCCACCTATAGGGCTAGGACTCGAAATAGCGAAGGTCGGATCCACTGGCTCCATAGAGGGATTTTATAGTCAGGATGTTTGTGGGAATACTAGCTGCGGACGACATCTCTGTCGCATGCTCATTACCCACGAGTACTATATCCACACTACGATTATCATTGCGAAAGGTTCGCATCCAGATCCATGTGATCCATGTTGACTGAGAGGTCGACTGGCGTGAGAGTTGCATCCAAGGCGGCAAAGATGTTGAAGATGACGCCATAAACTGCAGACTGGTAGGGATGTTGCTGTGGGAATGGGAGCCGGAAGACAGAGTTGAGGGCATCCATAAGACAGTTCACACCAGAACATACTCCAGGAATCAGAGTTTCCTTGGACCAAAGAGTAGTGTAGTATAACATATTTCTCTTCTGCCAAGCACAAACCAAGGGTGTTAAATAATGAAGCAAAACACAATCTTACAACTAACCCACCCTTGCATACTACATACAAATGAACTCCCCATGATCAAATCTTTCGTGGTACCAAATCAAAGACCTTTTGACACTTCCCAATTCATTAAAAAATAAGTAATGCCTACAAGTGCGGTTGCCATGGAGGCATATCCTTCTCGTACCTGAGTTTAGTCGCGACATAGTGAACTCTACAGTTGAGTTCATGTGATTGAGGTTACCAAGTAATTGAATAGGTGAAAGGTTATTTCTTTTAAAACTCCTATCAAACATTTGATGAGTGCATTGAAGTGATAGATTCTGATGGTACTTGGGGAATATGTAGGATTGACTAGTTATGGAAAAACTCAGCTAAATCCTAAGTTCAAAAAGTTGGGGTTATGAGAACAGACAAGAATATTTGGGGTTTTGAGGTGGGCTGTAGTCTGCCGTCCACACAGGATCTGTTGGTCAACATTAGTTGAAGGGGATCAGAGATGGAGGGTATGCTCAGGATGAGTTAGGAGGCTGACAGATCTGGGCACTGGTTTGGAAGCAGGAGGTAGGAGGTAAACAAAGAATGATGAAGAAGAAGGCTGGTTTTTAATGTGAAGGAGAAGAAGTAAAGATCAATAATGAGAAGGATGAAAAGGACAGGAGAAGATAATTCATTTTTTGGTAGAATGAGGAGAGATTGAAGGAAATAAAGATGAACCTAAGATGGGAAAATATGAAAATCTTGAAGCTGATTCTAAAATCAAACCCACATGTACAATGAAGAAAAGATAAATAAATAAATCAATCAATCAAAGAGATAGATTTGTGGTGGTTTTTGGATTAGGGTTTTGGTGAGAGGAAGAAGATGGAGGCCAGGCTAGATCTAGGGTTTTCTAAAAACGATAAGAAGATGATGGATGGTTAGGATGAATGATGGGGGGTGAGATTGATTGTCACGCCCCGCTCCCGTAGGAGCGATCCCTCGTTAAGGCGTGATGCCGCACGAGCCTAGATTGCGCTCGTGCAAGGCGGGTTCCATAACGGCCGATTTCAGCGGCTGCGACGGGGTCGTCGCAGAGAAGTCCCAAGCAGAGACATTGAATAATAGCAGCGGAAGTTTGAAGCAAAACACAAGTTATTCAAAAGAAGCTCTTTATTGATATTGAACCAAAGGTTACAAAGGGCGCAAGGCCAAGATTACAAGTCACTCAAGCTCACTCCTCTCACATTACAAGTCACGCAGCTCTCTCTCATCTCTCAATACAAGTCTTGAGCCAGCGGATGCTTTGGAAGACGACGTCCATACATTATGTCTCGTATAAGTCTTGACTTCATGCGATCGCATGCTTCAAATCGCCAAGGAATTTCGTAGGTGTCAGTACTCAACTGTACTGGTGGAATGAGCTCCTCGCCCACCCATACAAAACCAACACCTTTGATTTACTTTGTGCAACATAGTCATTTCTTATCAATTGTCTTTCTACTCTTGCCTTAGGATCAGTTTTAGGACAGACGCCTTGGCCTATTCTGTGTCTCTAGATCATTCCGTGCTTGCACCAACAACGTTAACCTATCAGGTCGTGCTTGCCCTTCGGCATAAAATCAGAGACGCAACTACGCGATGAGGCTCCATTTCCATGTGACCGTGCTAGGAATCCATTGTGCCGTGCCTCGAAGCTCAGTGTGACTTAACCATATCGCCGCCTCGCGGCCTTTGCTACTTTGATCACCAACTGACCCAATCAAGACTTGTGGGTTAAGTGTCACTCGACCAACTTTACCTTGCGGCATTTCCTGACTTAGACTCATGACAACTAAAACCAACTTATGCAGCTTATATGCCGACAGCTAAAGACTCGATGCCATATCTCGTGCCGAAGCACGGTGTCTTTGTTGCAGCCAAATCTTAGGCCCAAACATTGTCTTCTGACCGTGCACGCATTCGACTAGACTCATTGATATAGTGAACTCAATACTCGACTCAATCCAAAGGCATACACGCGGATCGTCGTCCATGCCGACTCATCTATATGAACTAGTCACTAGCGCCCAGCGCTATAATGGACCCCTTTTGTAGCTTTTGATTAGACGGACGCCCCTTGCCAGCACGACTAGCGAGCTCCGCTGCAAGTCTCCGCTAACCCGTACGGTCATCCAGCACAGCTACGAATGTCTACCATCGCAATGGTTCCCATGGGCCGCCTGGGTCGCTGTTCGAGAAACAGTTTATTTTACCTTGTACAAGTTGTCCAATGACCATGCAAGACTCGACTCAAACTGACGTCTCACACAGTCAATCTACTTATAGTGTTACCATCTCTTTCAGGGCCAAGTTCAATACTTCTCACATCTGAGACCTTGCCTCGACGACCTAGTCGCACGCATTCTTTTTTCTTGCCCTATCATTTCACTCAACTTAAGAACAACTATTTGAAACACTTTCCAAACTCAATGAATCAACCGTGGCCCGTGCCTTAAAACACTAAGTCCGTGCCATCGTGTCTTAAACCAACTTGAAACTCTATGTGACACCACCGCCCAAGTCATACTCTATATGACGGGCCTTACGATCGTGAGACTATGTGGTTATATCCAGCCGTAGAACTCATAGGACCGTGCTTGCTACTACTCCTGATAGCTTAACATAACTTGCCTAACTTACTTTATAACAACTTGATGAGCAAAGGCTGCGTCAAGCCTTGCGTCGTGGGAACGTGCCGTACACGCGTTCGACTTTGAACAACCAAATTATTTGGGGCGTACACGCGTTCGACTTTGAACAACCAAATTATTTGGGGTGCCTAGACTTATGCCACTAGCCGCGCAATACAACTTAACCCGTCGGCGAGCAGAGGCTATGCCATGCCTTGGGCGAAAAGACTGTGCATGCTTTATGAAGCATTTATGCGGGCGACGCCTATGATTTTGGCTAACTCTTAGCTTGTGGCGAAGACCAACTTTTTCTTCTCCTAAGCCACGGGACGAAGGACCGAGTGTCATTTTCAAAGCACGCCATGCACCAACTCTAAGCCGACCGTTGGACCTTTCCATATTCTAACTCAATTCGACCCGTCAGGATTATTCCCTTATCTATGTAGATTCATCTTTTTTATTATCAAGCCTACTTGTTCAAGTTGAAAACATACGATTTATTATGTGAAGGCTAAGATGAGGCAAGTTTACCGAAACTATCCCACCTGAGCGAGCGGTCGCCTCGACCGAGCGATGTCTTCGAGCAGCCGTTGCAAGGCTAAGTCCAAACACCGTCGGCATTTTGATTCCTCCAATTGACTGAGTGGGACAGAACACTACATCATACACCACTCAAAAAAAGTTTTGTCCTCGAAACTAACTGAGTACTTACTCATTGACTTATCACTCGAATGTTCAACGACTCTTGCGCACATTTCTCCTATACATTTCTAAAATCCGAGCCACGCTCGTGCTACCCTTAATCTTTCCTTTAATACGATTTCAAAATCCTCGACACTTTTCTATTTCTCAAGTCTCACTTGATTCAACGTATCACTTAGTTGGATCGTGCACATATTCCAGGCGTCCCCAAAATACATGTATTTCAGCCAAGCCTCGTGATAGAGAATCCTCCATCACCACTCGAGTCGGATCGTACACATATTCGGGCGTCCCTGATATACATACATGTCAACCGAGCCTCATGAGTGGTGCCTCCACAATTCCTATCGCTCCGTACCGGAACGTCTGCCTAACCGCTAGGCTATGTCTTTTAGGCTATAGTCAATCCGTCAGTATTGGATTCATAGTTTCCAAATAACAATATCAACACTGACCCCATCCTAAGGTCAAACCAAGTTGATAGTACAGGATTTTCTACCTAAGCTCGCATCACTCTGATTTCTAAACATCGAGCATCGATTCCCTACACACATCCCAACATTTGTCGCACGGGATCCGAGTCATTCAGCAAAGCCATCCTATCGTAAGTTCACTCAACCAAATCTTCGATACATCAATATCGTTCGACCAACAAACCATTTCACATAGTCTATCTCTTCAAACATATTCAACATAATTTACCTATCAATCCTTCCACGGCACGCTATGACACAATTTATCGCTAAACCATAATTCACATTTTATATTCCCTAAGTCATTTATCCCAATTCATATATTCGATTATGAGGTCGTCTAACTTAACAATATGTTGCATTCCGATCTCACGCGATTCAGATTATCCACGGTGGGCATGAATCACCATGTACGCTCCCGCGCGATAATCATCCTCATCGGGACGTAACTCTTATTTTGTGTCTAGACTAAGTCATTCTCGATACGTAGATTGGATCTATCAAATCCTCAAGTTTACTCAATCATCAATCGTATGTCCAAATATCCTCGAATTTTCCTTCGCATCAAACCAACAAGTCAAGACAGTCAAAGTTAGCGCGTCCTGATTTTTTGAGTTCGATCATTCCTGCGACATGAATCACCATGTCAGCGCTCACGTAGAACGATCGTCCCAAACCTGACGCGACACATGTGCGAGGCTAGAGTTGCGCTCGCGCAAGACAAGAATGTTGACGCTGTGGTTATCCGCGTAACTATCAAGACACAATCATTTTTATCCAACATTCATCTTAATTAAAATCCTAAGTATAGCATCCAACCGAACAATAACACTTGCACGATCGTCATTCATCGAGTCAGAGTACCCCCGAGTTATCGCATATCGATCTTTGATACGCCTCAATACCATCGACGATACGCGTAACCTGACGATCTTCCTTTGCAACCAATTTCGAGTTATGCGAATGATGCCATCGTTCGACTGGATAATCTCCTCGACATCCAATTCAAGTTCGATCATTATCCCTCGAATCATTCACAACATCAAATTTTCCTCAAACGCAAATTCACATATTGTTCATCCGTTTATCTTAAGTCATCGAACAACGTTTTTCTTCAAATTATATGTTCCTTGCTGACTCAAATCATCGAGTAAACATCCATTCTAATCCTCAGAGTTATTTTCAAACATTCGAATCAAATTTTTCATACACGCCATCTTTTCGTCGTGCTAACTTTTTCTATATGATCCACCTATCGATTTTCTGTATCAAGTCATCCGTTTGCTACACCTTAACTTTTTTTCGATTTGATTTATCTACTCAATTATTTTTGCGTTTCATACTTGCGCAATCCTCAATCCCGTGCACGTTTCGTGCGTAAATTCTAGGTTGTTCGAATCAACTCGTCAAATCTCAAGACTACAACTTATTCAATGACACTCAATCTAAGGCTTTGCATAACGCGATGCATGCTGATAGACTCACCGACACTCCGCATCCTCAATCGATCGATCGACATTCCAGAGGCTATCGCATACACCACTCAGGAATGAAGTCATTCAACAAATCCCCAAAACTATCATTCGAATCAAAATCGACTTCTTCGAATCCCGTTCGAACCTTTCCTCGAAATCCAAGCACGCTCATCTATATCGCACCAACGTTATCGTCACTCGATAGCACCCCTATCGATAGTCATCTCACTTTACTCAATCGAGTTCAACTCATTCTTGCTCGACACTATTCAATTCCTGTACTCAATTTTTCTAAGGTCGACGCAACTTTGGTGTATATGTCCAGTTCGACTTAGCCAACCATGCTTACGCAAACCATATTTTTGTTTCTTATCAAAAACTGTTCTCCTACGTTTTGCAAAATAGATAGACTTATTGTATGGACATCCCGTGGGACATTTGAGAGAGAGCGCACCACTGATATCAACATGCGGAAGCAACAATTCAGAGTTTGCGGAAACAACGGAGTTGAAGAATTCAATCGATAGTCCAAGGACGTAAAGCCGTGCTCTGATACCATTATGTCACGCCCTGCTCCCGTAGCAGCGATCCCTCGTTAAGGCGTGATGCCGCACGAGCCTAGATTGCGCTCGTGCAAGACGGGTTCCATAACAGCCGATTTCAGTGGCTGCGACGGGGTCGTCGCAGAGAAGTCCCAAGCAGAGACATTGAATAATAGCAGCAAAAGTTTGAAGCAAAACACAAGTTATTCAAAAAAAGCTCTTTATTGATATTGAACCAAAGGTTACAAAGGGCACAAGGCCAAGATTACAAGTCACTCAAGCTCACTCCTCTCACATTACAAGTCACTCAGCTCTCTCTCATCTCTCAATACAAGTCTTGAGCCAGCGGATGCTTTGGAAGGTGACGTCCATACATTATGTCCCGTATAAGTCTTGACTTCATGCGGCCGCACGCTTCAAATCGCCAAGGAACTCCGTGCCTCGACGCATCCTAGCGAGCTCCGCGCCATGAGCTTCTACTTGTGCCTGCACATGGAAACTATGTGGGTGTCAGTACTCAACTGTACTGGAGGAATGAGCTCCTCGCCCACCCATACAAAACTAACACCTTTGATTTACTTTGTGCAACATAGTCCCTTCTTATCAATTGTCTTTCTACTCTTTTCTTAGGATCAGTTTTAGGACAGACGCCTTGGCCTATTCTGTGTCTCTAGACCATCCCGTGCTTGCACCAACAACGTTAACCTATCTGGTCGTGCTTGCCTTTCGGCACAAAATCAGAGACGGAACTACGAGATGAGGCTCCATTTCCATGTGACCGTGCTAGGAATCCATCGTGCCGTGCCTCGCAACTCAGTGTGACTTAACCATATCGCCGCCTCGCGACCTTTGATACTTTGATCACCAACTGACCCAATCAAGACTTGTGGGTTAGGTGTCACTCGATCGACTTTGCCCTGCGCGATTCCTGACTTAAACTCAAGACAACTCAAACCAACTTATGCAACTTATATGCCGACAACTCAAGACTCGATGCCACATCTCGTGCCAAAGCACAGTGTCTTTGTTGCAGCCAAATCTTAGGCCCAAACATTGTCTTCTGACCGTGCACGCATTCGACTCGACTCATTGATATAGTGAACTCAATACTCGACTCAATCCAAAGGCATACATGCGGATCGCCGTCCATGCCGACTCATCTATATGAACTAGTCACTAGTGTCCAGCGCTATAATGGACTCCTTTTGTAGCTTTTGATTAGACGGACGCCCCTTGCCAGCGCTGTCATAACCCGCTCTCGAATAATCGGATACGAGTCGGACACGTCCAGCCTTCGTCGATGGACACGACGAAGTAAGCTGTACAATACTAAGGAAAACTCAAAGTCACAATGTAATGTAAACCAACACAGCTTTTATAACGTTCCCAGAAATCACCAATATCCATCAAGTCTTTTAGTACAAAATCAGCCGGAGACAAATCCGGTCCAATGAAATAATATACAATAATGAATATCCAAGGTACAATCTCCAGAAAAATAAACTAAAACGAAAAGCTGCAATATCCAATACAATCACGAGCTCCATGTAATCTCCCACTCACCTGCAACGTATCATGCCAGGAAAAGAGCAAAGTACAACCCTGACCAGACAATATACAATATAATCTGTAGTACAGAATACAAGGTGAAACTAGAATACCAGAATAACAGAACAGGAAATGAACTACGGTTCCAGAAATAAAATATGAAACTGCAGGCAATGGATGACAATCAATATGCTAGACAATGAACACGGCTATCAATGTACAAGACAATAATCACGACAATCAATATGCAATTGTGATAATTTGAAATATTAAAACTAATGTGTGACCGGCTTAGGAGCAATCAATCAATGAGTCAATGAGTCAATCAATTCTACAAGGTACGGCTTCATCGTACGTAAAGTGTACGATTAGGCTATCCACAATCCTATGTTGGGTGTGGTCACACAAAAGCTAATATTTCCCCCAATTCCCTCAATAACAATGACTCACAAGCAATGAACAATGTACATGGCAATCGTGTGTATCTCGTGTCCGATGTGAGAACATGGCACAGGAATGTAAGACAGGAAACAAGGTACAAGTCGAGTCAGTGTACTTGCCTCGGTTTGGTTGCACGAGAATAGTATTGTATGGTTGTAATGAATCACCTGTTATATTTTGTACAAGTATTAGGGTTTTGAATTAACTACAATAACTATCTAATATCTTTCTAACCAATATCTAACTATTTACTATGAAAATAGTTTAATTACCTTTAAAATAGTTTTAGTCACAAAATACTTTTATAAGAAATTGGTAATAAAGGAAAACATTTAATAGTATTCAATATTAACTAATAGTAATTATATATACAATATATATACATTTAAAGATCTTAATTTATTTATTTTTAGAAGCTTTCTATATTAACAAAGTAATATTAGTTATATAAAAAAAATCCTTTTTGAAATAATTTGCAAAATAATAATAACCACTAATAAAATATGAATTTATATATTTGTTAACAAGATATTTATTTTATGCTAATAAGGTAGCATTTATACATTTTTGGAAATATAATACATAATAATATTCATACAATATTATACATTATACTAAAAATGTTATACAAGATTTATTTAATATTTAGAATCACTAAATACTATACAAGTTAATATTTGACAACACAAAATTAATAGTAATTAAACTAAGCATCCAACCCATCAAATATTAAAATTAATGCTACAAATCTATTAAAACAAACAGGACCAGCCCAACAGGACTGGCCCAAAATCCCAGCTTTTACTTTCTAGCCTGTAACCTGGCCCAACCTAATTCACTGCTAAACATTAATTTAACAGCAAATACAGCCTAATTCCTACTCGGCCCATCAGCTCAAACCCAGACCAGTTCTTATACTGATTAATCAGACTTAATAAAAATTTATTAAAAGAAACACCCCAGCCCGGCCCAGCTCTTCCTAATACAAATCTTAACATACAAATTTTCTCTTAACCCTATTTCATTTACAGCCTTTCTATTCAGTCCAAGACCTTGGCCCGAACCCTGTGGCCCAGAAACCCGGCCCAATCCCTAATTCATATAATTCCATCAACCTTCTCTCTCTTCCGATCAAAACTCAGCCGAACATTCGAGAGAGCTCCCCCATCGTCTCTTCGTTTTCTCCGGCGAGCACTTCGTCTTCTCCGGCGAGCAACCCCACTACTCCGAGTAAACCCTAACCCTAACGCTTCCTTCTTCCCCAGTCTTCGACTCCATGGCCGATTCCTTCCTCAACCCTTTCTACTTCACCCGACAGGAACACAAAACCCCATCCTCTCTTCGTCTTCCTCCAGCCTTCGTCTCCCAAACCCTAACCCTAAATATTTCCTATACCGTTCTCTCTTCTGACCAGCCTCTTCTTTTTCTGAACCCAGGAACCCTAGTTTCTAGGTCAGCTCCCCAAACTCCTTCTCCGGCCGAACTCCCAGTTCTGAAAACCCTAGCCTAGGTTCTTCTTCAACCGAAACCCTAATTTCTAGCAATACAAACCCTAGATCTAGAACACGGAAGACAAGAAAGGGGATGGAGTAGATCGGAGCGAAGCTCACTAGCCGGAAGGGGACATCGATCCACGGCGATCCTCGGCGAGGCGGAGTACAGCTCCGACGGCGAGATGGTGGCGCTCCGGCGAGGTCTGGCTGCTCGACCTCTGGTGGTGGCGGCGAGCTCGAGGATCGAAGAGTCGAACACGTCCACGAGGCGGTGGCACGTGACTCAATGACTCAGCTCTGAGATCGAGGCGGCGCTGCTCGGTGATGGCGGTGGCTTGCTGTCGAAGCGACGGTACGCACAAGACTCGAGGCGTCGGCTCGAGTCTCGAAGGGAAGGCAGAATGATGGCGGTGGCGCGGTCTTCAAGGCTCGTCGGTGGTGCGACAGTCGAGGTGAGCTCGACAGTCGAGGCGAGCTCTGCAGCTCATTGATGGCGGCGCAGTCTTCGAGGATGGCCGGGAAATAGCCGCGCTCGGCGGTGGCTACTCCTCGAGCAGAGAGAGGAGAGAGAGAGAGTAGGTGACGTGTAGAGAGAGAACTTTGGAATGTGTACTGTCAGAAATTCTTAGGAAACCTACATTTATAATAAAATAATGTGTGGGTGTGTGTGCAGGAGTGAGTGGCATGTTTGTAATTAGGAGTAGATCTAAGGGCTAAATTAGAATAGTTGTAACAGAATAACAGAATTTCAAATAAAAACAGTTTTTCAAAATTCAAATGATTTTCAAAACAGCTTTCCAAAACCAAATATTCCTCCAATAGATTTCCAAAAGAACAGATTTCAAATTTTAAACATTAACAGATTTTCAAACTGCTAACAGAAATTAGTTAATAATTATACCAGCCTAATAACAGAATTAGTTATTAAATAACTACTTAATAACCAACTTATAGCTATCAATTAATTTACAAAAGTTAGTCAATAAAATCATAGCTGTCACACATATTTAATTACGAAAATAATTATTAGCAAATCCTTTCTTAACAATTCAAAAGATTACTTTTCTCTTTAAACTTAATATTACAGTAAGAAAACAATAATAATTTCTAAAATTAAATTATTTAGAACTTCAAAAGAATTAGTATACAAAATACTTTTCAATTGGGAAAATTCATTAATAGTAAAAATTTCTATTACTCAACTTATTCAATCGAAATCGGATTTTCGTAAGAAAATAATATTAAATCCAAAGAAAATTAAAAAAATCTCAAAATTTACCAAATATAATTTAGGGAGTTACAAGCGCGAGTAGCGAGCTCCGCTGCAAGTCCCCGCTAACCCGTGCGGTCATCTAGCACAACTACGAATGTATACCATCGCAACGGTTCCCATGGGCCGCCTGGGTCGCCATTCGAGAAACAGTTTATTTTACCTTGTACAAGTTGTCCAATGACCATGCAAGACTCGACTCAAACTGACGTCTCACACAGTCAATCTACTTCTAGTGTTACCATCTCTTTCAGGGCCAAGTTCAATACTTCTCACATCTGAGACCTTGTCTCGACGACCCAGTCGCAAGCATTCTTCTCTCTTGCCTCGACGACCCAGTCGCGAGCATTCTTCTTTCTTGCCCTATTATTTCACTCAACTTAAGAACAACTATTTGAAGCACTTTCCAAACTCAATGAATCAACCGTGGCCCATGCCTTAAAACACTAAGTCCGTGCCATCATGTCTTAAACCAACTTGAAACTCTATGTGACACCACCGCCCAAGTCATACTCTATATGACGGACCTTACGATCGTGAGACTATGTGGTTATACCCAGCCGTAGAACTCATAGGACCGTGCTTGCTACTACTCCTGATAGCTTAACATAACTTGCCTAACTTACTTTGCAATAACTTGACGAGCAAAGGCTGCGTCAAGCCTTGCGTCGTGGGAACGTGCCGTGCACGCGTTCGACTTTGAACAACCAAGTTATTTGGGGTGCCTAGACTTATGCCACTAGCCGCGCAATACAACTTAACCCGTCGGCGAGCAGAAGCTATGCCACGCCTTGGACGAAAAGATCGTGCATGCTTTATGAAGCATTTATGCGGACGACGCCTATGATTTTGGCTAACTCTTAGCTTGTGGCGAAGACCAACTTTTCCTTCTCCTAAGCCACGGGACGAAGGACCGAAAGTCATTTTCAAAGCACGCCGTGCACCAACTCTAAGCCGACCGTTGGACCTTTCCATATTCTAACTCAATTTGACCCGTCGAGATTATTCTCTTATCTACGTAGATTCATCTCTTTTATTATCAAGCCTACTTGTGCAAGTTGAAAACATGCGATTTATTATGTGAAGGCTAAGATGAGGCAAGTTCACCGAAACTACCCCACCTGAGCGAGCGGTCGCCTCGACCGAGCGATGTCTTCGAGCAGCCGTTGCAAGGCTAAGTTCAAACGCCGTCGGCATTTCGATTCCTCCGATTGACTGAGCGGGACGGGACACTACATTGATGGCCAGGATTAGGTTTTGGTTTCCAGTCCTAGCGAACTAGGTCCAATACGAACCATGCACTAACACCATGTAGGTCAAATTTACCTGATAACTGATTGATTGGTTATAAGTTTGAGGACATTATAGAAGGTCGTAAAGAACGTGCACTCAGTCCCAAAGTTCTCATCGTACTTATGAAACTTTGATGTTTTCGGATGTTTTCTCACCGACTTTGCAAAAGAAATTGCATAGTTCATTGGATAATGCTCGGATTGAGAAGCCTTTCGGGCCACATTTACTTGATAACTCTTCTGCCTTATGGACATGTAGTCATGAGGAAAAGCCCCTACCTTTCTGTTCCGTCTCATCAGCAGCAGTTTAGAACCACGGTTGAGCTAGGATATAAAAGTTGTATAATAAGCTCAAGTCCACCTTTATTCCCCCTCTGCAATAGTGTGATAGTGTTGATAGAGCAACCTTAAACATAACTTCTTATCACCAGTTTGGTTTTCTTTTAAATAAACAATTTTTGAACAAATTACTTTGCAGATACAATCTCATGCAGCTTGTGGAAGTTTACCACCTTTGCCAGCTCAACTACCAACTCATTCGGTAAAGGAGACGAGGTACCATGTAGAAAGACAAGTAACTAGTTTGGATCCAACTTTCCCAAATTCATCGTGTTCAGTAACTCTTCCATGTGCTCCACTTCATCCTCTTTGTTCTCTTCATCTTTTTTCCCATCTTCCTCTTTATTCTCCTCTTCTTAAATCTGATCTTCCTTGTTCTTCTTTTCCTCTTCCTTGCCCTACACTAGCAACTCAAAATAGATTTCCTGCCTCTGTGCCTACCGGTATCTTGCCTCCTTTACCTCCAGGTCCTCCGCCTGCTTCCTTTCTGATAAGGCCTACATTTCACGTTACTGATGCCGTTACTTCTGAGTTGCTTGCAAGTGCATATTCTGGGTTACTCAGATCCCTTATGGCACAGGGCTTGATTTCATTGCCACCAACAGTTTCTTCTCAGGTATACAGGACACAACATTAGTTCATTCTATCAGGAGCTTCTTTAACTCGCACAAACTAATCTTGCATATAATATCTTGTAGCTCTATCTTCTAAAATTGCTGATCTTATCTGCAGGATTCTGTGGGAATAGAATTTGACAAGAACTTTCTTAAGGTTCGATATGAGCCTTCAATAAAACTCTATATTATAATTTGTCAAGGCAGTGTGCTACATGTGGCTTGTGCTTTAGATCCCAAGAAAGCCACAGTACTCACATGGATTGGCATGTGACGAGAAACCGAATTGCCAAGAAATGCAGATAAAAGTCATCTCGTCACTGGTATGCAAGTGTGAAGCAATGGCAGTCTGGTGCAGAAACAAAAGGAATTAATGTTCTGCCCAATTTTTTTCTCACTGAAGAAGTTCAGGAAGAAAGGGAGGTCAGAGAAGCAGTTGTGGTTGCTGGTGAAAATCAGAAATTATGTGCCTTATGCAGGGAACCTTTTGACGACTTCTTTTGTGACGAGATGGAAGAGTGGATGTACAAGGATGCTGCATACCTGAATCCACCAGATGAACCTATAGATGCTGTAGAAAGGTCTCAGTTGGGAGCCATTGTGCATACTAAGTGTAGACTTGAGTCTACTAACCATCCTGGGAAGAGTAGGTGGTAAGTTTCTTTACTCAGTGGATATTGAAATGAACAAACTGAATATTCTCCATGTGATAACTTTTGTAAGGTGTATGGAGATGCTACTGGCTGATATCATATCAAAGTAAAATTTTCTAGACCAATTTGAATAGCTGAGACATGATCTGTTAATCATTCTCTTCATGTGCAAAATTTTCTTATTTATCTGTATTGATATCCATGGGAATTGTGCAATTAAGTAAATCTAGAGAATGATTTTGGTGATCTCCCTCATCATGCAACATTTTAAACAACCACCTACCTATCAAAATGTGACAGGTAGCAATAGGTAGTGCAAACTTACTAATCCCCCATGTAATACATGAACCCTTATATTAATGTTGGCATAATTTTATTGAGCACTGTTAGATCACTGCCTCATCACGGGTCCCTTGGAGCTGTAGGAACTCTACTTACCTATGTTTCTTGGACATGAATACCGATACAATATTATACATGCCACATGGGTGCACCACCAATTTTTGTGTCCAGGAGTACTTTGGAGTGCTCTTATTGTGTCCTCTTATGTCTGACATGATCAGAACACAAGCATTGGCACCCTTTTGAGCGTCCGTGCTTCCGCGAGGTACATAATTTTTTTTTTGAAAGACATTGGTTAAGAAGCAAGGTAGGGAGAACCCTATAATTACTACTAAGACACATATATTACCAAATACAAAAATCTGCTACGGTATCCAAAAATAATTGCAACCCGTTGCTGTCGAAATTGATGTTTTCAACAAAACATTTACATAGTTCCCATATATAAAAATAATTAGAACCTCAAAACATTTACTTCTGAACTATATAACTACATCTAATCATTACTAACAAAATACTAGTACCACTTCTCCAAAATGTATTTTGTTTTGTGCATGATCCCTTTTCCATTGAATAGTACCCAAAGCTCTCTACAATACTATCTTCTTACTGCCTGAAGATGCATCACAAGACTTCATAGCTGGAAGAAACAAGTTAGCTTTCTTGGATTCCTGAAAGAGTATGCTCAAATTTTTGTCAAAGTTAAAATATGAAACATAGTGGGGGTACATAATTCGATTGTTCATTTGATAGCATTTACTTATCGACTTGGTGTATGACTTAAAATATCTTACTTTTGTATGGAAACCGACCCTAAGTTTATTATACTTGTATTATTGTGAATTTGAATCATGTTGGCTATCCTTGGTCGAACTGTTAATGGGAAGAAAGCTGTACAGAATTGTTGATTGCTACTTTATTAGCCAGACTACAATGAGCTAGTTGTTTGTGTATGATGTGTTTTAGGAATATAGTAAATTTTCACTCTTCCGGATGGATTACCAAACATTTACTTGGTTGCCATGAAGAAGACTGAATATGTTGAAATAGTTGTTATCTTTTATTGATAATCTCTTGGCTATTTATAGCCTTACAACCTCCTTATTACATTAACTCTCTATAGGAATATCCTAAGGCATATTTCAACATACCAAATATACTAATAGTATATTCCAACACATATTCCAACATACCAAAAATACCAATAGGATATTCCAACACTCCCCCTCAAGATGGACGAAAGATATTCACTAAGCCCATCTTGTCACATCCTCTCATCATGCTGACAGAGCTAAGCCCCTTGGTCAGTCCGTCTGCTACATGATCTTTGGTTGGAACATAGCCTAGCTCTAGTAGTCCACTATCCAGCTTTTCTTTGATGAAGAATCTGTCAATCTCGATATGCTTGGTCCTGTCATGTTGTACTGGATTGTTGGCAATATTAATAGCTAACTGGTTGTCACACCGTAGCTTCATCTTGGCTTCCTGGTCCAGCTTCAGCTCCATCAGCATATTCTTCAACCGTAATAGCTCTGTGACTCTCAAGGTCATAGCTCTATACTCTGCTTCAGCTGTTGATCTGGCCACCACTGACTGCTTCTTACTCCTCCAAGAGACCAAGTTGCCTCCTACAAATATGTAGTATCCCGAGGTAGATCTCCTGTCGCCAGCACAGCTAGTCCAGTCAGAATTACAATAGTCTTCGATGCTCATATGATTATTCCTTCTGAAAATCAGTCCCTTTTCGGGGCCTCCCTTCAAGTACCTCAGAATCTGGTACACTGCGTCCATATGACCCTTCTGGGGGTCATGCATGTAGCGGCTCACTACGCTGACTGCAAAGCTGATATCAGGTCGGGTGTGGATCAAGTAGATCAACTTGTCCACCAATCTCTGCTATCTATCCTGGTCAACTGGTTCTCCGGCTTCAGTATCCAGCTTGAACTTCTGGTCTATCGGTGTCGTAGCTGGTTTGCATCCCATCATCCCTATTTCTGTAAGCAGGTCCAGTGCGTACTTCCTCTGAGAAAGAACAATTCCCTCTTTATCTCAAGCAATCTCAATCCCAAGAAAGTATCGAAGAGGACCAAGATCCTTCACCTCGAACTCCTTGTCAAGTTTTCCCTTGAGTTGGGCGATCTCCTGCTCATCATCGCCTGTGATAATCATATCATCTACATACACCGCAAGCATGGTGATGTGGCCTCCATTTTGTCTGAAGAACACAATATGATCAACATTGATCTGCTGATATCCCATCCCTATTATTGCTCTCCTGTTCCTGTTAAACCACGCTCGAGGAGACTACTTCAGTCCATAGAGGGACTTCTTCAGCCTGCAGACCTTGTCTTCTGTCTGATTGGTGCCGAATCCTGGTGGTATCTCCATGTACACCTCCTCCACTAGATCCCCATGAAGAAATCTTCACATCTAGTTGGTGTAGCTTCCATCCTCCATTGGCTGCCAGAGAGATCAAGGTCCTGATAGTACTCATCTTTGCCACTGGTGTAAAGGTCTCATCATAGTCGATGCCGTACGTCTGACTATATCCTTTTGCCACCAGTCGAGCTTTGTAGCGCTCAATCTATCCATCTGGGTTCTGCTTTACAGTAAAAATCTACTTGCATCCGACTGTTATCTTCCCTTCTGGCAGTCTCACCAGCTCCCAAGTTCGGTTCTTCTCCAGAGCTCCCAACTCCTCGTGCATCGCTGCTTTCCACTTTGGATCGTTCTTGGCTACCTGCCAATTGTTAGGTACAGTAACACTATCCAATGATGCAATAAAAGCTCCATGAGAAGAAGAAATATGATTATATGAGACAAATTTAGCAAGGTCCCAACCATATCTATCAGGAGGTTTTTTCGTATTGCTGCGAGTGGACCTCCATACTGATGATGGTTGGGGAGGAGGAGAAGGAAGGATATCACCTGAAGGGGAAGGTGGTGGTGTAGGTGTCTCAGGCGTCAAGACGGGAGCAGGCAAGGGATTTAGCACTGGCACTGTAGGAACTGGTCCTGCAAGTTGCTTCTCTCGCCTGCTGTAGGTAAGTATCTCCCTCTGAGCTGTGGGCCTAACACCTCTTATTTCCTCCCCTTGTCCCTTTTCACCTTCCTGTACCCTATTTGTTCCTCCAAGCCATACTCCGAGATCAGTCGAAATGCTTTCCAACAACTCCCCCTCTCGCCTCATACTTGCAGTATTAGGTGAGATATTTGGATTTCCCTTCTGACTGTAATATGGCTCATGTTTCCTGAAGTGAACATCCATACTTACAAAAAAAAATTCCACTGGACTCCAGCATACGTAGCCCTTCTGAGTTCCCGAGTAGCCCACAAAGATACACTTGATTGCTCGAGGATCAAGCTTCCCTACCGACGATCTGTTGTCCTTCACGAAACATACACAGCCAAACACCTTTAGTGGGAGCATCCCACTATTATTTTCCTGCAGCATCTCCCATGGAGACCTCCATCCTAGCACCTTCGAAGGCATCCTGTTGATCAGTTGAGCTGTTGTCAATACTGTATATTCCCATAGACTCTGTAGGATATTCATATCTATCATCATACTTCTCGCCACTTCCAGGATGTGTCTGTTCTTCCTTTCCGCTACTCCGTTCTGTGCTGGTGTATATGCACAGGTGGTCTAAATGCCGTATCCCTTGGGCGGACAAGTATTCCGCAAGTATCTTGTTGGTTTACTCCGTTCCATTGTCAGATCTCAGTACGTTCACCACTGTCTTGTACTGAGTCTGGACATATTTCTGAAAGTCCCGAAAACATGAGGGGACCTCACTCTTTTTTTTATCAAATACAGCCAAGTAGTATGAGAAAAACAAACTATGAAGATAACAAAATATTTGTAACCATTCATAGGAGTAGTACAAGGCTCCCAGACATCAGAGTGTACCACATAAAAAACAGACGAGCTCCTATGACCGCTACTCACATATAAACTCCTAGTAAGTTTGTAACGCCCCAGTCCTAAAATACGTAGGACTAGGAACGTAGACATGCCAGCTGTATTCATACGAAGTATACTCCAATATATGGAAGTCTCGTATAAATACATAAGCTGTAAAATACAGTAAAACCACAACTAATCTCATCCACACAAAATAAATGAAATAAAGATGTCATATAATGAGAAAGAATTGTCTTGATACAATATGTTGGGCGGAGACAAATCCACTACCAACAAAATAAGGAAATAAAATACATGGAAAATGAAATGAGTAGCGAGCGAAGCGAAGACGATCCAAATGCAATCATCCTCGAAGAAATAGAGCGGATCACAACTAGAGCTAAAGCACCTGCGAAAGACAATAGCACACACCTGGCAAGACAACCAGGTCCTCAGAGGGATGTAACAAGACACATAATAGCATGCCATATAAACTGAATAAATATTGCTCAATAAATAAGTCAATCGAATTTATAACATGGTCCAATACGCACCTATTGAACGAGCGTACCATCCCCCCAACCAAACAAGGACAGGAGATGGTAAACTAATTCACGGCGACGTATCTTTCCATGCTACGAATCCGATATAGTATCCGGACCCCAACAAGGTTCAATACCTTCTCATCGAAGTAGTAAGTCACACCTACAACCAAACAAGGACAAGATGTGACGAACTAATCCGCGACAAGTTATTGTTCCAAGCCACGGTCAAATACAAGTACCCAAACCAAAAGTACTCGTACCTAACGGATAGGGTAGCCTACCGTTCTAAGTGGTATGTTGTTAAGAACAATCCTTCCTGCGCATGGACCCTGGCTGAATAGGATCGGCGTAAGCGGAGAGTCCGGGTCACAAGGGAAGTGCATCGAAGCCCATACGCTAAGGAATTGTCCTCCCCGCCCAATGCCTACTGTGTTGTATCCACAACACAAGACCACTATAACCGCTAAGTCGGACTAGTATGCAACCTCTATTAGCGGTTATTCCTATCGCACGGCTTGTACGTACTGGTGGCCAGCCAATCACGCACTTCCGTGTTCTACATGCGACACACAACTTCGTGTTTACAACATATCAAGGCCAATGAATGCGACACACAAGGTGGTCCCTTAAATCTAGGTTTAATTTGAGAAAATAATACACAGCAGGAAAAATAAATGAACGGTAAGTTCTAACAGTTATGCTATGTATCACAGTTTATTTTGCATAAAGAAAATAATAGACATGCATGAAATATGAGCTAAAATAATTAAACAGCAAATGGCAAGGTGTCTTGCCTGATATTGCGTCTGGTGTGCTGCGATAATCAATGTGGCACGATCTGCAACTTTGGTGCAACAACTGTACAAGGGGACCTCTGTTGGTGGTACAGACCAGTGCATCGGGTCCAGAACGGTCAATTTAGTTAGGGTAGACCTAAGGTAGGCTCGAAATGGGCAAAGGAATAGGAACAATAGGACTTGGATACGGACACGAGTAATATAAAGAAATGGATAAATAAATATTTATATATATATACGAATTTTATAAAATATTTTCACGAGTCAAAATATTTATAGGATAAATACAAAGGAAAGTTCTTTAAAGTCAAGAAACCGTTTTCGGCAAAACTCTAAGTTCTGTCAAAATATTATTTCTAACTAGAAACTATATTTTTAATAATAAAATACTTCTAGATAATTATTTGAAAATACTTAGAAATTTACTCCACAATTTGGAACCTATATTTTTCTTATTCATAAATATTTTATATAAGTATATAAAATCTTAAAAACTATTTTACGGCTAATACTCCGCTTTGAAAATAGATATAGGGTCCAAGCCAAATATTACATTTTGCTACAAATATAACTTAAAAATATTACTAGTAATAATATGAATAATAATACCAAAATATATTTAAATAATACTTATGATAATAGTAACCATCACAATGATAATAATAATAATAATAATAATAATAATAATAAATAATCAAAACTTAAATGAAAACACAAAAAAACAAACACAAAATTCAAAGTCGAATTTTTTTACAAAAACAAACAAAACTGGTATGGTTCTCCTGGGGAGAACCACTCGTCTACAGTAGTGACAAACAACAAAAAAAACAAAAAGAAAAAAAAGCATGAAGAGGCAGATGAAGGAGAGGAGTGAGATGAGAGAGAAAGGAAGGGGAGATGGAGAGAGCAGAGTGAAGTCGGAAGGGGGAGCGAGAGGAAGGGTCGAGGGCTCGGAATGGGGGCACGGTGGTCGGAGTGGGTTTTGGGGAAGATCGCGGTGGCGGTCCTGACGAAGTGACGGCGCAAGGGGCGCGCGTCTGGGAGTCCGTCGGCGGAGGGCGAGGAAAAGGGGCTCCGGCAAAGATGGAGGCTGAGGCTGGCGGCGTAGGGGACGAGGAGGCGAGAAGGTTTTGAGGGGGAGAGAGTGGACGGTCGTTAACGGCGGTAGGCGGTGGCTTCGCTCGGCGGAGTGGTTCCCGGGCGGCCTCTGGAGCGGGTGGCCGATCCCGCGCTCGGGGGTGGCGCAAGGAAGGGGCGGCGGAAGCCGATCGGTGGCCGGACGGTGAGCGGAGGGTCTGAGGGTTTCGGGCGGAGCATCACCGCTCCAGCGGCGGAGGCGGAGGAGGAATCAGGGTCGTCGGGGGCTCAGTCCAAGGCGAGGCGGAGCAGCGCTCCTGTGGAGACGACGCCACGGACGAAGGTGAGTACGGTGGTGACAGGGTTAAATTTTCTAGGGTTTTTCTTTTGTTTGGCTATGGGTTTTCCTTTGGTCGCCGGCGGGTTGCGCCGGTGACGGTGGTGGTGGTGGTTGGTCTTCCGGCCAGTGGCCGTGGTCGGGGATTTCTGTCGGGTCTGGTGTGGTGATGGTGGTGGCGGACACGGACTGTCGGTGGTCGGTGGTTGGTGAGGTCGGTGTGGGCTGCCGCGACAATGGCCGCGGTGGTGGTGGCTGTGGTAATGATGTGGGGTTGGTGGTCGGCCAAGTGGTGGTCCGTGGTGGACGGGTATGTTGTTCAGGCCGGGGTAGGGGCTGGATGGGTGCTGGTGTTGATGGTCGAGGGGTCGGGAGTCGGGTACAGGGATCTGTGGTGGAGAAGACGGGGTGGCTTGGCCGGGGATGGAGGTTGAACGGGGTTGGCGGCACGGAGAGGATGGTTGCAGTGGTGGTGATGACGATGACGAGGGTGATGGTGTTGGCTAGAGATCAGGAGTAGGATTTAGGGATTTAATATTTGGCGTGTCGGGATTGTCGACACGGAGGAGAGGAATTTGTAAATGTAAAAATATGGAATAAGAATTGGATATGGGAACACGGACACGATGCACGTTTGTGGTGGTGGAGGAAATTTTGTGGATGAATAGTGTGGAGGAGTACCTGCCTATATTTATAGGATGTGGGAATTCCCAATTAGATATGGACTAGGAGTAAATTAAACCCAATAATAGATAAGTCCTAATTTAAATTAAAAGCAATCAAATCCAAATCCAAATCTAATTAAAATCAAATTAAATACTTTTAGTTTAAAATTAAATCAAATAATCCAATTCCAAATATAGATACTAGTTTAATCTATTTAAATAATTCCAAACATTAAATCAAGATTTAATTGGCCAAAATAACTTCCAAAAATATTTTTCAAAATACCAATAATAATAATTTCGAAAATAATAAATATTTTTAAATATCTTTTTGAACAATAAAATATTACTATTAATAAATTTCAAAAATTATACTTTTATTTAAAATAGACCCATAAATAAATAACGAAATATTTGTATGCAACAAATATCCTTTACATAATTAGGCTTTTCTAGTATACAAAATATTATTTATTATTAATAACTTTTTAGAAACAAAAGGCTTTTTATAGCAAGAATAATAATTTATATAATTTTGAAAGTGTATATTAAAATAGAAAAGAAAATGTTTTTATAAAATATGTACGCTCGCACATATTCGTACTCGTCGAGCAAACGAAAATTTCGCATACGACGTACAATACGACTGCGCGACATACAATACCAAAAACTTTAAATCCATGCAAATTAATAAATAAAAAAATAGTAAAATTTTAGGGGTTTTACAAAGTTTGCCTAACAAGCTTCATAAACTAGTTTCTCTTTATTAACTTCTTCATAAATTGCAGAGTATAATTTTGCTTAAAATACCAAATGAAGAGTGTCCCAACCTCCTGTGGTGGAGTCGCAATGTATCTTCCGCACTCATCTTCTTCAGTCCTTCCATCCCTGCCTTTTCTGCCATAGATACTAATGCTGAATCCAGCCCTTCTCGATCTAGGTACCACAGTCCATCATGCTAAGTGCCAGTCCCAAGTCTTCGTTCTGTCTTTTTCTCCTGGAAGATCACCTTGGGAATATCAAAGGAAATAATACATTTTAGTTGAAGGATGGTGGAACTAATGGACAAAAGACTGACTGGAAAAGGAGCATGCAAAATATTGGATAATTTTACTGAACCCGTACAATTTATATTACCCTTACTGACCACTGGCTGGAATGTCCTATCAGCTGTTTGAATGTTGTCTGTCGATGGTAGGTGAGTGTAGGAGGAGAACTCACTGGCCTTCCCCGTCACGTGTCGAGATGCTCCCGAGTCAATTATCCAGTCAGACGGTCGATGGGAATACATAGATGCAAGAGCAAGTGGATCGTTAGTACCTTCAGATGGATGGACATACATGGCAGAGAATGAGGTAGAAGCTTCCTCGCTTCCCCCGTTTGACGCCCTATGGTTCCTTCTGAGTGATTCAAGCATGCCCATCAGTGTCTGGTCCTCCTCAGTAAAAGTACCACCAGCTCCTTCATTGCCTTCTGCTACCTGTAGGTTTGCTCGATAGCCTCCTCGACCACCTTGTCGACCTCCACGACCATGGCCTCGTCCTCTGAAGGTTTTTCGTCCACCGAATTACCCGCGTCCACCGCCTGAATCTTCCTCCTTAGGTGGTTTGGTGCAAACATGCCGATGATGGCCCATCTTCTCGCAGTTGTAGCACTGCCGATTGTGCTGCCAATACTCCCCTTTCGGACCTATATCGCCCAAACTGGTGGCCACTAGTGCTGACTTCTCTTCAGGAGGGCCACTTGTCCCTACTTGCAGTTTGATGCGTGTTTCTTCCTGGATCATTGTCGCGATAGCCTGCTCAAGGGTAGGGATCTTCGGTTGGGCTAGAAGTAGGGCTATCCTCTGAGCAAATGCTGCAGTCAGTCCTTTAAAAAACTTCATTGTCCTCTCCTGCAGACATATCTTCTTGCACTTCGGGTCCCCACAGCATGCCGATCTGAGGAGTGATCGTAATCCAACCACAGTCGCTCCAGGTCTGTGGCGTGTTCTTGCACCGTCTTTTCTCCTTGAACGGTGTCATCAATCTCTCCCTTGATCTGAAAAACTCGTAAGTTGTTCCCCACGCCATCGTATGTCCTCCTCAACTTCTCCCATACGTCCTTCACCATCTCAATATCGTCTACTGTGGCAGCAATAGACTGGACTAAGGAGTTTAGAAGCCAGATGTAGATCACCATATGAGTGGACTTCCACTCGTCGCATCCCGCCGAGCCCTCGTCCGGCTCTGTCTTATCGTCCGACAGAAACCTCTCCAGGTTCTTTCCTGTGAGGGTTCTTCTCACCCGTCGTGACCAACTCAGATAGGTGGCTGGTCCATCCAGCTTTAGATCGATGGAGGGAAGCTCCAACTTCGGCGACGTTCGTGTCGTACTCTCACCAGCCGACATCTTCATCAACTTCATCAACGTCGCAACCTCTGCAGGATCCAGCTTCTTGATGATCTCCTCCATCGATGCTTCTCCTCTTCGATCATGTCATGCCCGCTCCACGACTTATGCCCGTCTTCGTCGTCCGCTCCTAGATCTGAACATGTTGTTTTTATCAGATCTAGGCATTGGTATCCTCTTTCAGAATGATCCAAACTACGGCAACAATGGCGTCGTTGCGTGTGGGGGGGGACGCGCGCACGTGCCACGATTGCGGCAGTCGTAGCAGCGACAGCAGCAGCGGCGGCAACAGCAGCTGCAGGAAAGAGGGGGTGGGGCTGCTATGCGCAAGGTGGGGGGGCGTCTGCTATGGAAGAGGGAAAAGAGGAGGGGAGAAGGTTTGGTGACGGCTAGGGTTAGGATTTATGGAAAGGTGGCTTTGTTACCATGTTGAAATAATTGTTATCTTTTATTGATAATCTCTTGGCTATTTATAGCCTTACAACATCCTTATTACATTAACTCTCTATAGGAATATCCTATGACATATTCCAACATACCAAATATACTAATAGGATATTCTAACACATATTCCAACATACCAAAAATACCAATAGGATATTCCAACATAATACATTGGTTAAAAGAACAACTAGGGAGGAACATGAGCTTTCTGACAGATGGAGCTTGACAGTTACGTTTTAGATATTGAGAATTAGCCATATGAGATATAGATGCCATAAGAAGATTGGAATGATGTCAAAACACTTGTTAGAACAATGACGTGTACCCTTTCCTTGCTTGTAGCTGTAAATAGGCACGATAGTATGTGATTATGATAGGAAATTTTGTAAGGACGTAGCTGTCAGAGACGAAAAGTGCACCCCAGGTGCTAAGGTCATCTAGAGGCACAAAGCCCAAAATCTAGGCTCGCGCCTCAGAAAAAGCCCGTATGAAAAGTGTATATATATTTAGGCCTAGCGAGCCAAATGTAGTTGGTTGCGTGATGGTGACAAGTCCTCCAAATTCTTCTATGATATCATCCGGGCTCTCCAACATCGTAATCATATTTTAAAGTTATATGGAATAGATGACAAAGAGGTGGTCAACGCTACTGCACTACAGGAGGAAGCAGTCAGGTACTGTATTGAGCTCTACAATCAAACTTTGTATCTATTCGACTTTCCAAAGATTCTATACAAGAGGCTAGTTACCCCTCTGGGTAACAATGTACCACTGGTGCCAGTGACATTGGAGGAGATTGAAGCTATTGTGCGCCATACGGACCCGAACAAATCTCCTGGCCCGGATGGTTTTGGGAGTCAGTTCTATAAAGTCCATTGTAATATTCTGAAGGAGGAGGTGCTGGAGATTGTCAGGAACTTCTTCGACAACGACAAGCTGCTTAAGGAGCTCAACCATACTTTTTTGACACTTATACCAAAGAAGGAAGGAGCGACGTCTCTTAGTAATTTTTGTCCTATCTCCTGCTGTAACTTTCTATATAAAATTATCACCACTTGATATGCAGACGTATGTAGCAGATTATGCAGGGCCTGGTTTCTAGTAACCAAGCGACTTTTGTCAAGGGGCGATCTATTGCTGATAACAGTCTATTTGTCCATGAGCTGATCCGGGACTTCAACAAACCTGGAGTAGATAAAGTGTGTCAAGCTTGATCTGCGAAAGGCATATGACTCTGTCAATAGGGAGTTCGTGTGCCATATTATTCTTGCTATGGGATTTGAATATACTTGGGTGGATAGGGTTCGGGTCTGCATTTCCACTTCCTCGTTCTCTGTCCTAGTCAAGAGCTAGTCGTATGGCTTCTTCAGCAGTTCTAGAGGGCTTCGACAAGAGGACCCGCTATTGTCATACCTCTTCACCTTGGTCATGGAGTTTTTCACATCGCTCATGGATGTGGCAATTCATAGACGTCAGATCACCCCACTGTGCAAGCGGGTGCATCCTCAGGTATCCCATCTTATCTATGCGGATGACTTGTTGGTCTTTCTGGTTCTTTTACGATGTAGGATTGTGGCTTTGAACTTGATTATGGAATGGTTTGGCTCATTGACTGGTCTACAACTGAGCAAGGATAAGAGTATGGTCCATTTCAACAAGCACTGTCAACAGAAGGAAGAGAGGGCTTTACTTCTTGGTATTGAAAAGGGTGATCTACCAGTCAAATATTTGGGAATCCCGTTATCTATCAACTACGCCAAAGAGACCGAGTGCCAAAATCTGGTGGACTATGCACAACGCTGTCTGGAGGGGTGACATGCCCAAAGCTTATCCTTTGGAGGGCGCATCGAGCTAGTTCGATCCGTCATCTATGCCATTGCTCGATTCTGGTTGCAAACTCTCATGTTGCCGACTGCGACCATTAGTAAAATTGAAAGACTCTATGCCAACCTTATCTGGAGAGGAGGCTTACACTCTATAGGTTGGACGACACTATACAGACCTCGGGAGGAGGGATGTGTCGGGCTACAGTCTCTGCGGACCCTATGTGAGACTGCGAGATTGAGACAAGCTTGGCGATTTCTTGCCCAATACTCCTTGTGGGCGGTGTGGATGAAGGGGAAAGAACCAGTCTTTTTGGAAAATCCGAGCCAACAACAATGACTCCGTTACTTGGAAGAATTTATTATCCTATCGGAATACATTGAAGGGACTTATTTCCAGAGTGATGACATATGGATAAACTATGGACTTATGGTAGGATCCTTGGATCAACCATTAGAGCTTGGCGGATCGAGTTGGGTGGCAAGTATTGCCAGCGGCAGGAAGGAGGGCCCGGGTGAGCACTATTCTGTGGGAGGGTGTGTGGCGAGCGTATCTTCACCCTATGACGCGACAATTTCGGCAGGAAATTAAAGAGGTCCAGGTGGACACTCGTAGTTCGGAAGGGGATCGATGGGTGTGGACAGACACTGGACATTACATCTTTCCCCAATCGGTTATCTACGCGTCTATTAGGGAGGTTCACACTCCTATGGAGCTGGCACCGGTGGTGTGACCAAAGGAGTGGCCTCTAAAATGCAATTTTGCTTATACAAACTCTGCCTTGAAAAGTTGTTTACTCGGGACCGCCTGTTGAGGTTAATTTGGTGTGCAGATTCTATCACCACTGTGTGAGCTGTGCAAATAAGATCACGAATCTATGGAGCACATATTCTTTAGATGTTCCTTCTCATCATCCGTTTGGCAATATCAGTGTTCTCAGCTCAATATTCAGACCCATGGCTCTCGAAGTTGGAGGGAGGAGGTGGCTGATATCATGGCCGAAAGGAACTGGTATTCCCAGTGGTAGACATGGTTCAAGATCCATGGTTGTAAGATCCATGGAGTCTTACCAATTCACCGTGGAGCTAGGTGGGATCATTGGTTCTATTGTCATCGATCCGGGCTTGCCTGCTGATCGGTGGATTTAGGCACCGTCTGGAGCGCCTCCGGGAACTGGGGAGTTCCAATTCCGGAGTTGCTACAATCTCATCCGGCGTGCTTTTCAGGAGAGCCCAGACTACGAGTTCGTATGGTGCAAGGGTCTGGCTAGGAAGATGCAGCTCTGTATCTACAAGCTCCTACTGGGGCGCCTCCTGACTAGGGATCGATTGAGTTCTTTTGGAGTGCCGGTCCCAGATCCCAAGTGTGTGTTGTGCAGCCTGGAGCATGAATCTATTAGACATATCTTCTTCGAGTGTGACCTGGCTTGGCAGATCTGGAAGGAGCAGGGTAGATTGTTAAGAGGATGCGACTCTGGGAAGGGTATTGGGGATATCATCATGGTGATCCGCGATAGTAAAGGTCGAGGGGAGAACTGGTTCCGGACCGCCAGGATCCGCCTGGCTGCTTCAGTTTGGCACATCTGGCGGGAACGAAACCGTCGGATATTTGAGGGCCTGGTCACACCTCTGGTGGGCATGCTTCATAACATCGAATTTGATGTAAATGTTATGGAGATTTGATGAGTGGGAGTCCCACTTTGATTGTATGTTGTACGATTACTGCTTTACTTTGGAATAAAATTTACCCTTTTTCCAATATATATATATATTTTTTCCAATATATATATATATATATATATATATATATATATATATATATATATATATATATATATATATATATATATGACTTCAATTTGTTTGGTATTAATAATATTTTAGGCTTGTAACATATTTTTTTCCGAACATTTTGGCAAGGTTGATAGGAAAAAAGAGATAAAAGTTTTCCCTTGGAGTTGACGAGATCCGCCAGGTTGGTGGGTGTGGTTGGTGATGGAGTTGAGACTGGAAGTGGGAGAGGATGGTGGGGGAGTAAGAGGACGAGGTTGGTGGTAGTCAACGGGGAGTTGATGCGGTCACGATTTCATCAATTGTCTATGTTTCTTAATGTTAATTTCGGAGGATAATTGTCTACTTGTGTTATTCCAATAAAACTATAACATTATAATTGCGTATTCGATAGGCAACTTGCTAGCTATTTATTTTAGAATTTTTTTCTTAAAATGTGAAAGTGAAAATAATACACAATGGGGGCACATTTGTCTTGTTTCAGTAAAATCTTACAAAAGCCAGGGTCGATCTGTCCTTGTTTTATAAACTTTTGGCCATTTAAGCCAATTTTGAAAGAGCAAGGGAAGTCCTGTATAATTTGGAATCTTTTGTCCATATATTGTTAGTACTATCTAATTCAGACTAACTTTAGGAAGTTTCCGCCGCTATAGATTTTAGACAGACCGAAAACTTCCAAATTTTATTTCGATGTTGGTATTGTCCGATGCTAATTTTATCGTGTAGCTTTGTGTTAGTTCTTGTGAAAATGGTACTTACAGCTGATATTTATGAGTATCGTCCGAGTTTTACTTTGATCGTTGCCAAACCCTTGATGGTAGGATTGGAATCAATATCAAACTTTTTTTGTGTGTTGTCCAATATGAACTATCAACACGAAAAGTAGGTTTGATCTGTCATCTGACATGTCTGGAAACTTTTAGGATCTAGAAAGTTTGATTTGAATTTGAAATAGAGGATGATGAACATAAGAGTTATTATATTTTCTTAATTGGATGGTTTAATTATGACTTGTCTATGGGAGGTATTAATTTAGGACTTGATTTGGAGATAATTTATTGAACAGGCAAGGGAAAGTTTATTCCTATCGGAGAATCTAACAAATTGTAAATAACTTATATATTGCAGCTGAAGCATCATATGGTTATGGAAATGGCGCAATGTTACATACATTTGGATCGTATGCGAAGCTTGTTCTTGTTGAAACTGTATACATCTAGAGTCCTGGACACTTCCCAAACCTTGCATATCTGGAGTTCCATTTCAGTAGGATGTTTTTCTTGTAGCAGAAGTAGATGTCAGTTTTATTAGATGTCTAGTCTGATATGTATTGCAATTTTGGAAAACTGCAGTTCTTATCATAGATTCTTACCTAGAGAGATGCCATTGTAGAGTGGAAATTCAAGTTTATGGTATTGTTAGCTCTTTCCTAAAAAGTACAACAAAACTAATATTATGGTCACTCCTGCTAGGGCCAACTCTTACTGTGTCAATGGATTTCAGGGTTTTCCATGTTTCATGCGATAAAAGAATGTTACCATTTCCTGGTTGAGTCTTTCTTGACTTTTAAGTGAGGCATGCACATAATGGAGATTGATCGAGTCTGACCTATTGCAGTTTATTTTACCTCTATGGATTTACAAACAAAAGCATTATGCCATTATCTATTTTTTAATGTTATATGTGGGTGTTGGGCAATTAAGAAACAATATATCCAGAAAGTTAGCGTGGATGGAATGAGAATGCTACGGTGGATGAGGGACAATACATTAAATGATATGATAAAAAATTAAGGTTCTAAACGGCGGTAGGCGGGTGCGCGGCGGAGAGAGTCCGCCTACCGCCTAGGCGGTCGATACATTTTTTACTATTTTACCACTGTTTCTTGCATAATATGCATATTTTATGGTCGTTCTATGCATAACTAAGTTGTAGAACAAGATTTATAAAGTTTTAGTTTTGTAAAAGTAAATCATAGGCCCATAATGCTTACAAAACCTTTTTGCCCACAATATCTTGTTAGGTATTGCTCCGTCTAGGCGTTCGCCTACGCCGTCTCACCTCTGCCTATGCCGCCAACCTTCGTTGGCCGCCTACTCCACCGCCTACCGAAAAGCGGTGCGGAGAGAGACCACCTACCGCCTAGGCGCCGGCTAGACGGGCTAGGCGGCCGCCATTTAGAACACTGATGTGTGCATCCTTGGAAAGTTAGAGGGTACACCAATTGTGGACATGACGAGAGAAAATCATCTTTTAGGTGGGTTGGACATGTGAAATGCAGACCACTAGTTGTTCCGTAAGGAGGATCGATAATATAATACTTAATGGTGCATCTAGGCTAGAGGTTGGCCTAGACGAACATTGTTCGAAGTTTTGAAGAATATGATTTGTTAGCATTATAGAGGATATGACCTCAAAAAAGCCAAATTGAAGAAGAAGATTCAAACAACTGACCCCAAAATTTTAGAATAAAGGCTTTAATGTTGTTGTTGTTACTGTTTATGCAGGATCGGTGCTAATTGAAGTTCTTTAATGCATTATTACTCTAAGCATTTAACTTGACAAAAAGGTAACAATGATAATGTAATCATGTAATTGTGTATCTAATGTAGAAATATTACACGGATCAACCATGTTTTTTTATTGTATTCCGTGGCATTCTTTTTGTTACTGTAAATTCTTTCTTACATAAGTTGGAGAAGGAAGCTACAAAGTTGTTAGTGTGGTTAAATCTATGACTTATAAAAACATATGTAGGAAGTTAAATTAAGGGAGAGATATTTTGTAAGCTTTTTTCTAGGGCTGCATTTTAACCAGAGACCGGAGTCGGCGTGGTTTTACCTAATCTTCTAAATGGCAGCCGAGGCGGCCGCCTAGGAGCTAGATGGCCTCTCACTGCACCGCTTTCGTCGTTGGCGGTGGAGTAGACAGCCAACGGAGGTTTGACAACGTAGGCAGAGGTGAGACGACATAGGCGTGTGTCTAGGTGGACCAATACCTGACTATTTATTTTGGCAAAATAATTATGTAAGCATTATGGATCTACGATTCATTTTTACCAGACTGAAACTTCATAAATCTTTGTTCTACAACTTAGTTATGCATAAAATACCTTTAAAATATACATATTATGCAAAAAAATTGATAAAATAGTAAAAAAAATGCCAAAATGTATCAAGCATCTAGTTGGTGCCTAGGCGGCAGACTAACCCTCTCTGCCATGCACCCGTCTACTGCCGTTTAGAACCTTGGTTTTACCATATCAGACCCGGACGGCTATGGCAGGGCGAGTCCAGGCGTAAAAGGTGGACCTGACCATCAAAATGTGTGTGTAGGCTTCGAATTCACATAAATCCTACCTTTCCTAGACCTGATCCCGATGCAAATAACTAGAGATAGGAATAGGAATGATGGAAATTTCTACTCTTTTTTAATATAGGCGATAGTGAAGTACCAGGAACAGACCTGGACTCGACCTTGGTTTGTGGTAAATGGGTGAGGCTGTCTCTTTCTATAGAACCCTGAGCCTACTGGAAGCTTATACGGGAAGTGTCTGGGAGCAGAAGTTGGAACCATAAGACTAAGAGCATCATTAATAAGGCCCATCCCATTTTCTAGATTCTAGATTTAGAATGTAGGAGCTCATTTTGTAGAATAATAAGTCTCATTTCTAGTTCCAATTTCTACAATTTCGGTCCCAATCCATCCATGGGTGCTAAGGGTTGGGCCTCCCAATTTCTAGATTCTAGATTGTAGAAACTCGTTTTGTAGAATAGTAAGTTCCAATTTGGAGCCCAACTTTCTAGATTCTAAACTTTATATTATTTTTTTCCTACATTAATTTTTGACCACACAATTTTTGGGACCGGAGCTCACTTTATCATTTCCTATTATTCTCATACAAACCCAACCCATTCTACATTTAACTTTTTTTTGAAATTTTGGGCTCCAAATTGCATTGGAGAGTCCCAACTATTAATGATGCTCTAACAAGTCCGAGTCAGGTTTAGGGCTAACACTGTGCAGACTTTTTCGACCAGATAGCACCTCCACTTACTGCAAGTCAGAAAAAAAAGAAGAGAGAGAGACAATGTTGAATGTATTATGGAGAAGACCAAAAATTTACTTCAAAGATAAATGGTACCAAAGAGGTGGATTTATTTTCAGAAGTTTTTTAATGAAGAACTACAATATTTCAATACATAAACAAGTAGGTTAGCTAGAATTAGGATTATTGCTATCATCATATTTAGGTTTTGTGAAGTTTATTCTCAAAAAAGAAATAAAGTTTTGTGAAATTAAATATGCTCTAAAGAAAAAGTAGCGGAAAAGATGTAGGATATGGTGATACTCCTATTTATTGGTATTGTTTGGGAGACAACTTATTCATAACAACTAATCTATTCAACCAAATTTGAAAGACGAGAAAATGGTCGATGTGTCAAATTCGATTACTTTTTTGTAAAGACGGGAAATGTATAGAGCAATGTAGAATGATATTAGAGAGATTGTTTTGCAACACAATTAACTGAGGTTGAACAAATATTTATGAGAACGTAAAGCACATGCAATTTAGTGGATGAGGTGTTATTGCCTCTCCAAGAACAAGTAAACGACTTTTCAAATTCTCAAAATACGACAACTAATATTCTCCACAAACCTTAACTCAATCTCCTTATATAGAAGTCCAAGCATAATCCTACTAGTAAAGCGAATAGACCTACCCAAACTGGCTAGGAAAGCGAAATAAACCAAATTCTTGATGAATTAGGAAAGTAAATGCAAGTCATAAAATAGAAAATAAACAATATAAACTCCCTAATTCTACTTCCCATAATGGGTAACCCACTGGCTGACCATGCACTTGGTATTAACCTACCGAAACAGTGTCTTGCGCTGGTTGGTACTCCAGTAACTCAATAACCTGATGGTCAACCTGCACAAATCCTATTGTAGCCGATTTTGCATCCTGGGCTAGATGTAGTAACTAGCAGGAAATCAAGCTCATGAGTCGCATTACAAAACTCTTCAAGAGAGTAATTGGATGAACATTAAGGAATGTAACAAGTATTTTCGACAATCTTTTTGGTTTT
This sequence comes from Iris pallida, assembly GCA_029216955.1. NCBI lineage: Eukaryota > Viridiplantae > Streptophyta > Magnoliopsida > Asparagales > Iridaceae > Iris > Iris pallida. The sequence continues at coordinate 2,856,199 of JANAVB010043019.1, forward strand.
CTGCCATTAATATCGACCAGGAAGCTATTTACTTATTATGAAAAAAATAGAATTTAGTAGAATATTTGACTTGTTTATTATTGAGGTAGAGCTCCACTTATATAGGAGATGCTAACCCCTCTCCCTATTATTCTACCCGATATGGGACTAAAAGTCCATTAATACTCTCAACACTCCCCCTCAAGATGGGCGATAGATATCAATCATCCCTATCTTGTTACATAGTTTAGCGAGACTTAAAGAATTAAGCCCCTTAGTAAGACAATCTGCAATTTGTTCTTCTGAGCGAACATGATCGAGTTTTAGTATTCCTTTCTCCAGCTTTTCCCTGATGAAAACCCGATCGATCTCGATGTGCTTCGTTCTGTCATGCTGAACTGGATTGTTAACTATACTCAGTACTGCTTGGCTATCACTCAGAAGACGCAATGGTGTTTCTTGGTCCAGCTTCAACTCTGTCAGCAATATTTTTACCCACAACAATTCTGACACTCCCAAAGCCATAGCTCTATATTCTGCTTCAGCAGTTGATCGAGCTACCACAGACTGTTTCTTGCTTCTCCATGAGACTAGGTTACCATCCACAAATACACAGTACCCTGAGGTAGACCTTCTGTCATGCATACAACTTGTCCAATTTGCATCACAGTATCCCTCAACACTAAGGTGTCCATTGTTCTTGAACCATATCCCTCTTCCAGGAGTCCCCTTTAGATATCTCAAAATATAAAAAATTGCATCCATGTGGCCCTTCCTTGGATCGTGCATGTAACGACTCACTACACTCATAGTAAACGAGATATCAGGGCGAGTGTGACCCAGATAAATCAATCTGCCTACAAGTCTCTGGTATCTATCACGATCAACCGGCTCTCCTGCCTCTGTCCCCAATTTATCTTTCTGGTCAATCGGAGTGATTGCCGGACGACATTCCAGCATACTAGTTTTTGTGAGCAAGTCTAGTACATATTTCCTCTAAGAGAGGACAATCCCATCTTTTCCTCGAGCTACCTCGATCCCAAGAAAATATCTCATCATTCCCAAGTCTTTTATTTCAAATTCTTTGGCAAGTTTCTTCTTCAGCTGGGTAATCTCCTCTTTCTCATAACCTGTGATCACTATATCATCCACGTATACCGCAAGTATGGTAACGTGGCCTCTCGCATGTCGGAAGAAGACTGTGTGATCTACATTAGTCTGGCTGTACCCCATGCTCGTGACAGCTTTTCTGAATCTTTCAAACCATGTCCGAGGAGATTGTTTGAGTCCATACAGTAATTTCTTCAGCTTGCACACTTTTTCTGCTGACTGCCTCGTGCAAATTCCAGGAGGAATCTCTATGTATACTTACTCCTGTAGATCTCCATGAAGAAAGGCATTCTTCACATTTAATTGATGAAGTTGCCACCCATGGTTGGCTGCAAGAGAGACCAGGGTTCTTACAGTGCTCATCTTCGCTACAGGAGCAAACGTCTTATCGTAGTCGATGCCATAGGACTGAGTGAATCATTTTGCAACCTATTAAGTATTATATTAGAGTTATTAGTTGTTGGGCTTTAGTCCCACATTGCTTAGAGTAATAGGAGAGGAGGCTAGTCTCTCCTATATATATATGTGTAGTCTCTCTTCAATAAAGAAATCATCTATTTTCTTTCATTCTACATGGCATCAGGCCATAGAAGGAAAAAAAAATTCCACAACAAAAAAAAAATTCCCCCTCCTTCGCCGACCCCCCCCCCGCTGCCCCCCCTTCGCCGACCCCCCTTGTTGTCCAGTCACCTCCCAGTCACCCCCCCTTCGCCGACCCCCCTGCTGCCCCCTCTTCGTCGACCCCTCCCAATCCAGCCCCCCTGCCCGGATCTGCTGTGCAGACCCCCGGTTCCCTCCCCCTTTCCGGATCTGCTGTGCAGACACTCGGTTCCCCCGCACTCCGGATCTGCGGCGCAGACACCCGGCTCCCCCACACCCCGAATCTGATGTGCAGACACCCGGATCCCCCCCACGCCCCGGATCTGCTGTGCAGACACCCGGATCACCCACGATGGCTCAAAACTCTAACATTTTCCATCAACCACCACACACCCTCCGAACCCTATTTTTTAAAAAAGAAGAAAAACAAAAGAAAAAAAGAAAGAAAAAAAAGAAAAAAAAAAAGAAATAAAGTCAGTGGTCCAATGCTTTATTCCTAGATTAAGCCGTTTGGACTTAACAAATAATTTTCCTACCCTAATCTTCACATTCAAATCTACACAGAGAATGATCATATTTTCTTCTGTGTCCTGACGTATTTACTTTCTATGTGCGCGACGGTGTTGACCACGTTTATAGCACATTCGTAAAGTTGGTATAATTTTTGGGGTTGGAAAGAACTCGCGACGGTTGCTTCCATTTCATGATAACAGATTCGAAGGCAGATGATGGTAACGGTGTCAGCAACACGACGAGCACTGGCAGGACGATCTCTTCGACTCGACTTGTCGACCGTCGATTGGACGGTCCAGATGGTTACTCAATATGGCAAAAGAAAGTTGAGAAAACACTTCGTGGGATGCGGCTATCTAAACATTTGACTGACAGCCCTCCGGCGACGACTGATCCCACATTTGAACAGTGGAAGACGGATGATAGTCGACTGTTTACACAGTTGATGAACACCATGAAACCGTCCGTCGAGGACATGGTTCAAAACACGAACACGGTCAAGGAGCTATGGGAGGTCCTAGCTACGGCGTTTGATGGAAAACACGATTTGTCTCGCATATACGACTCGGTTGTTGGCGTTTATCGAGCAACTCAAGGAGACAAGTCTCATAAGGACCACTTCCGATCCTTCACGGCTATGGTGGATGAAATTGATCGTGTTCTTCCTCTGACGTCGGATATCAATAAAGCTCGGGCTCAACGCTAGCAGCTTCATCTTATGGCATATCTTGCATCTCTCCGTCCTGATGCGGACTCGGCTCGATCCCAGATCATTGCTGGATCTGATGTTCCATCTTTGATGGACGCCCACTTCCATGTTCTTCGGGCCGCAAAGGTGGTTGAGACCACTCCAGGAGATACTCCTGCTGATCGATCTGCCCTTGGTAGCGCTGCTCGTCCTGGCGTTCGTGGTGGACGTGGTGGACGATGAGGTGGTCGAACTTATGGTCGCGATGGCGGACGCAGCAATGGTGGTCGTGATGGGGGACGACTATGAACATGCTTCCACTGTGGCCAACAGGGACATTTCCAGTGGCAGGGCCCTAAAGCTCCTGCTGCCAATATTACTTTGGATGCAACTGATAATAGCATTCGTTCGGTTCAGATGAGCGACAATTCTTACGCAGAATTTCTTGAGTTCCAGGCTCAACGTCGTGATGAAGCATCAACGTCTGGTTCCACAGCCGAATATTCCGCAGCATGCATAGTAAAACCCAAGTAGGGGGTAATTGACACTGGTGAATCGTCACACATGACTGGTGACGCAGGTATAATACATGATTATGTACCTGTCCGTCGTGCTTCTAGCATTACTGTTGTCAATGGCGGTTCTCTGGCAGTCCGCGGCCATGGAAGTGCCACTCTTTCTCCCGAACTGTCAGTTACCTCTGTTCTACTTACTCCTGGGAACCCGTTCAATTTACTTTCTATCAGTCAACTTACTCGTGAACTTCATTGCTCGGTAACCTTTTTTTCTGATAATTATGTTTTTCAGGACCTGACAACTGGAAAGACTATTGGTAAGGGGCATGTGGCTGGAGGCTTGTACCTGTTTGATGCAACTCCTTCTGTTGTTTGTGCAAGCATGAAACTTGATCCGGTCGAGTTATATTGTCGGTTAGGTCATCCGTCGTCTCCAGTTCTCCAGAAAATGTACCCATCTTTAGCTATTTCCTCTTCTTTTCATTGTGAGCCATGTAGTTTAGCTGAGCATCATCGGGTTTCTTATCCGGTGAGTCCAAATAATCTTGCAACTGCTCCTTTTGAGTTGGTGCATTCTGATCTATGGGGACCTTGTCCGACTGAATCTGTAATGGATTTTAAGTACTTTGTCACGTTTGTCGATGATTACTCACGTGTCACTTTTATTTATTTAATAAAAAGTCGTGCTGAATTATTTAACATCTGGTGTAACTTTTATGCCGAGATAACTACACAATTTGGTCTTTCAATCAAAACCTTTCGGAGTGAAATTGGTCGTGAGTATTTATCTCGTGATCTTGATAAACATCTGGCCAGCAACGGCATCATCCACCAAACCTCTTGTGCGTACACACCACAACAAAATGGTGTAGCCGAACGCAAGAATCGTCATTTATTGGAAACAACACGTGCTCTTATGTTTCAAGCACGTACTCCTAAGAGATTTTGGTCGGATGCGGTCCTTACAGCTTGTTATCTTATTAATCGCATGTCATCGTCAGTTCTCCATGGTAGCACTCCCTTCTCTAGGCTCTTTCTTGGAAGAGAGCCGTTTCCTCTGCCTCCCCGCATCTTTGGTTGCTTATGCTATGTTCGGGATACCCGACTAACCCTTTCTAAATTGGATCCTAAGGCTATACAATATATTTTTCTTGGGTATCCTAAAGATCAGAAAGGGTATCGGTGTTTCTCTTCTGTCTTAAAGCGATATTTTTTCACTCGGGATGTTACCTTTATCGAAACAAAATTTCCTCCGTTCCTCCAATCAACAGGTCCGGGTGCCCTCCCCTTACCGAGCCAGTCTTCCAGGATGATGGTCCACATACACCGATTCAGCCATTAACGACATCAACCACAGAATCTTCCTCATCTGATTCCACCAGCAGCTCCGGCTCCAGTGAGTTGCCTCCATCTGTCCCTCCAGCAGCTCCACCAATTTCGCCAGCAGCTCCGACGATTCCGCCTCCAGAATGTCCTCGTCGTGCATGTCGAGATCATTCCTTGTATGTTAACAACTACAAAGGACTTGCCAGTCACACTCAGTCTCTGGTAGCTACTATTGATGGGATTCAGATCCCTAAGACCGCTGAGGAGGATCTCCGACATCCTGGTTGGCGTGCTGCTATGCACGAGGAGATGAAGGCTCTCCAGGGGAATCATACCTGGGACTTAGTCGATCTACCTCATGGTAAACAGACAGTCGGCTGTAAATGGGTGTTCACGATTAAGGTAAAACCGGATGGCACTCTTGACCGATTGAAAGCTCGTATGGTGGCCAAAGGTTACTCTCAAACCTATGGTGATGATTACTTCGAGACTTTTTCTCCTCCGGCCAAAATAACGTCCGTTCGTGTCCTCATGGCCTTGGCCATTCGCTATGACTGGCCTTTACTTTAACTCGATATAAAGAATGCTTTCCTCCACGGGGATCTTGATGAAAAAGTATATGTGATGCAACCTCCCGGGTTCGTTGCAAGGGAGGGTAAGGTGTGTCGTCTAAGGAAGGCCCTCTATGGCCTGAAACAATCACCTCGTGCATGGTTTAGTAGATTTACACAGGTGGTTACTCAATTTGGAATGTGTCAGTCGAAGAAGGACCATTCAATCTTCTATCGACACACATCTGCTGGAAGAATACTTCTTGGTGTCTACGTTGATGATATTCACGGGAGATGACAGCCAGGGTATTGCAAGTCTCAAGAAGTTTCTTGGAGAACAATTTCAAACCAAGGATATGGGATACTTGAACTATTTCTTGGGTATTGAAGTCACACGGGGTAAACGGGACATTGTAATATCTCAAAGAAAATATGTACTGGATATACTAAATGATGCAGGCATGATACAAGCAAAGGGAGCAAACTCACCTATGGATCCAGGGGCAAAATTACTCCCAGACGAAGGGGTCCTGATGACCAATCCAGATCAGTATCGTCGAGTGGTTGGAAAACTCAACTACTTGGCAGTCATGACGCGTTCAGATATTTTTTTGCAGTAAGCGTCGCAAGTAGATTCATGGCTTCTCTAAGAGTTCCACACTGGCAAGCAGTTCTCAGAATTTTGTGTTATCTAGTAAAGAATCCAGGAAAAGGAATTCGAATGGAGAATAATAGACACACTCGCATTGAGTGTTTTACTGATGCTGACTGGGGGACAAGTTTGACAGATAGACGGTCTACATCTGGCTACTCAGTATTTGTTGGCGGAAATCTAGTATCATGGAAAAGCAAGAAATAAAGTGTGATAGTACGCTCAAGCTCGAAAGTAGAATATCGAGCTATTGCTTATGGCACGTCAGAGATATTATATATAAAACATCTCCTACAAGAACTGGGAGAAGACGCAGGATCTCAAGTGGCAGACCTATGGTGTGATAACCAATCTGCTATTCACATTGCCACCAATCTAGTATTTCATGAACGGATGAAGCATATTGAAATTGACATTCATTTTGTTCGTGTTGAATATACAAAAGGAGTGATAAAGTTTCAACATGTGCGGACCGGCGACCAGATAGCTGATATCTTCACAAAGCCTCTTTTGGGTCCCCGGGTTCAATTTTTATGTAACAAGCTGGGCATGATTGACATCTATGCTCCAGCTTGAGGGAGGGTGTTAAGTGTTATATTAGAGTTATTAGTTGTTGGACTTTAGTCCCACATTGCTTAGAGTAATAGGAGAGGAGGCTAGCCTCTCCTATATATATGTGTAGTCTCTCTTCAATAAAGAAATCATCTATTTTATTCCATTCTACACAACCAATCTTGTCTTGTATCACTCCACCTTTCCTTCTGGCGTCTCCTTCACCGTGAAGACCTATTTGTACCCGACTGTCCTTTTTTCTTCAGGTAATGGAACAAGTTTCTATGTCCCATTTCTTTCCAGTGTCCCAAGTTCCTCCAACATTGCAGCTTTCCACCTTGGATCTTCCTTCGCTTCCTGCCAACACTTAGGCAAAGAGGTGGTGTCTAACGATACAATGAATGCTCCATAAGTAGGGGATAGATTAGAGTATGATAGAAAATGAGCAATATCATGTTCATAACCATAATGAATAGGAGATTTTCCTACATTACTACGAGAAGATCTTCTTAAGGGAATATGAGATAGTGGAGGAGAGATCATACCATCCGAATCAGAGAGATCCGTATCCGAATCAGAGGGATCCGGTGCGGAAGGCGCTTCTTCAGGAGTTGGAGCAGGTTAAGCGAGGGACATGGCACAGTTGGCATAGTAGGGGCAATAGGCACAATAATGGACAGCTGATTCCTTCTTTTGTAGACTTGGAGCTCTGTAGTTCGTTCTTCCCCCTGTTCTGTAGTCTACCCCTGCACTGGAGCATTACTTCCTTTCTCCTGATTGTATGTATCATCATCACTTTCCTCACTCTTGCTTTCTTCCCCTGCTTTTCTTGGACTAACTTCCATCATTGGGCATAAAACTGATCCAACAACCACGCTTGGGACTATCTCCCCCTCACTCCTAACACCTCCTGTGTTAGGAGTGTCACCAAATGCGGAGCCTTCACCTGAACCATTGTGATAGTATGGTTCCATCTCTCTGAATGTAATATCCATGCTCACAAAGAGTCTTCGCTCCACTGGGCTCCAGCAAGAATATTCCTTCTGAGTCCCTGAGTAGCCAACGAAGACACTTTACTGCCCGAGGGTCCAATTTCCCTACTACAGGTCTATTATCCTTCAGAAAGCATACACAACCAAATACTTTTGGAGGAACAATGTACTTGTTCTCACCTGTAAGCATCTCAAAAGGTGTCTGCCATCCTAACATCTGAGAGGGCATCCTGTTGATAAGGTAGGCAACAGTCAACACGGCAAGTCCCCACAAGTGTTTCGGAACATTCATAGCAAACATCATCGACCTTGCCACTTCTAACAGGTGTCTGTTCTTCCATTCTGCCATGCCATTTTGTGCTGGTATATAGGCACATAAAGTCTGATGATATATCCTATTGGCTGATAAGTACTCCTCAATGGCTTTATTGGTATATTTTGTCCCATTGTCAGACCTTAAAATCTTTACTTTGACACCGTACTATGTTGAAACCCTGCGATGGAAGTCTTTTAAGCATGCAAAGACATCACTCTTACTCTTCATTAGGTATACCCAGGTGACACGAGTATGGCAGTCAATAAAGGTGACAAACCACTTAAAACCATTAACAGTAGTTGTAGAACAAGGTCCCCACACATCATAGTGTCATATCAAAAGCAGCTAAACTTCTATTTTCAGAACTCACATAGGAGCTTCTGGTGTGTTTTCCAAGTTCACAAGCATCACAAACGAACTTTTACTTATTAGCTTTTTGATACATAGATGGAAACATTCGACTAAGTAGACTAAATGAAGAGTGTCCCATGCGCTGATGTTGGAGTAATAATTCTTCTTCTACGGTACTTCGTGGCTTCTCTGGTTGTGCTTCATCCACCAGTGCTGCCAGTGCTGTATCCAGCCCACCCCTGTCCAAGTACCATAGCCCTTTATGCCAAGTGCCAGCCCCCAACTGTCTTTCCGTTCCTTTCTCCTGAAAAATAACCTTCGGAATGTCAAAGAAAACAACACAATTAAGTTGAAGAACAATGGCACTTATGGACAATAGATTAACAGAAAAGGATGGAGCATGCAAGACATCAGTAAGACACATCGAAGGGGTGCATTCAACTGTCCCTTTACCCATAATAGGTCTAGCAGTACCGTCAGCAGTCTGAATGCTTTCAGGTGTCATCCGGTGAGTGTAATTTTAGAACTCATCACGGACACCCGTAACATGGCATGATGCCCCAGAGTTAATTATCCAATTTACACTTCCTGGTTTGTGGGTTGATGTAAGGACATGAGCAGGTATACCTGTGCTTGTACTGGCATAGTATGTGATATTACCTCCGGAGGTGGTTGGAGTCGACGTCCCAGCAGTGTTGGCGCGATTGTCGCTGGTTCTAAGCTTCATGTTCCTCCATATTTCCAGTATCTCCTTCTCACTAGGGGTCACATCGGATGACTGATTTTCACCTTCCCCTTCTGCCAGGTTTATCTTGTGCCCTCCAGAATAATGTCCTCTGCCACCGATATAGTCTCCTCTGCCACCTCGACGTCCTCCACGGCCGCATCCATGACCGCTGGACTGGCCTCTCACAGGCTTCGTACAGAATCTGATGAAGTGTCCTAGGTCTCCACAGTTGTAGCACCCTCCCCCTCCTGAAGGGTTTGGGTTAAAAAATGCTAGAGCTGATTTCTCTCCTGTAGTGTTAGTGGTGCTGGGCATCAGCTTCAACCGTACTTTTTCTTGCGCCATAGCAGCAATGGCCTCCTCCAGTAATGGCAGTTTAGGTTGTACGAGTAGCACATTCCTCTTTTGCTTGAATGCTGGATTGAGCCCCTTCAGGAACTTCATCATCCTCTGTCGCGAGGTATACTCTATGAACTTCTGGTAATGCTTCGCAAATGCTGGTTCTACTTGCTCATCTTCCACACCAATGGGATCATAGTGGTCGAGATCTGACCAATACTTCTTCAGCACAGCCGTATATTCGGAGATGGTGTGATCTTCTTGGACCACCTTATCAAGTTTATCCTGCAGTTGAAAGACTCTCATAGGTTGACCCTCCTCGAGTACATGTCCTTCAGCGTCATCCAAATATCACCGGCTCCCTCCATTGCCTCCACGTTGCCCGACACTTGGTCGGTCAAGGAGGCTGTCAACCATCCTGCTACAACATTGTTGACGATCTCCCACACAGCAAACTCCCGTGAGGAGTGATCTTCAGGTGCCTTGGTTTGGTCATTCACATAGCCCACCAAGCCTCTTGCCTTCAGAGTCCGCATCGCCTGACGCGACCACTTCAAATAATTGGAACTAATCTCCAACTTTACTTCCAGTTTCTCCAACTTTGCCATTTTGTTTGGTGAAGGATCCACATCTATGTACAGGACGGGGACTAGTCTCGGTCAGCCTACTGGAGAAGAGATCGTCCACCAAAGCCTTCATCTCTTTGGCCGTCAGCTTGCCGTAGATCGTCTCCATCATCTTCGTCTTCTCCTCTTCCATCAACAAGATAGATCGAGACCGTCTGCACCTTTGGTCACCGTCCTCTCCACGTCTACTGTTCCTCCTTCAGCGGTAGCGGCATCTCTGAGAGCCGCTCCTCATGTCCCATGCCGGGTTGCGACTGGAGGTCGCATGGCCGGACGAGAAGGGGGAGAAGGGCTGGTGGGGGGTGGAGGCCGGCGTGAAAGGAGTGGGGGGGGCGGCGGCGGTGCTGACGGCAAAGGAGGGAAGGCGGGCGGAGGCGGGGCGGTGGGGGCGGAGAAGGTGGGTAGGGGTTGGGGGATGGCGGCTAAGGTTTTATCGGATAGGGTTAGGATTTTGTGAAGAGGGATGACGGCTAGGTTTTGGTGGAGAGAGAGGTGGTGGCTCTGATACCAAATAGAATTTAGTAGAATATTTAACTTGTTTATTATTGAGGTGGAGCTACACTTATATAGGAGAGGCTAACCCCTCTCCCTATTATTCTACCCAATGTGGGACTAAAAGCCCATTAATACTCTCAACAAAAAATAATGGAAAAATTTTTGAGAGTATAATACAATGTACATATGGTTTTAATCAGTGTTATTAAAGGCATCCACATCGTCTCTTTAGCGTCAGCCTAGTCATTTCATATGCTTTGTGTCTTCGCTGCCTTACATGATCGCCTCGAACCGCCTCTTCTTATATGTACCCAAGCCATGTCAACTTTTTTGAATTTGAAAACTAGATTGGACCAATAACTTATTGTTATAGATATTGTTAAAATTTAATATATAAAAATTAAAGGAGAGAAAAGGAACATTAGAATTCCTCTTTGCACTCTCGATCCCGCAACTTTTGTTTTTGTCCTAACTTATTAAATTTTGTCTCATCTCCGACTTTGACTCTGTTGTCATTCACAAGTAGATTAGAGTCTCTCTCTTGGTCTTCCTCTCTATTTATATCTTTCTTCTTCTCATCAACTCTCTTTTTGTTTTTTCTTCTCTCCTTATACATGTCAAGTTAATTAGTGCTACTTAGCAGTTGTTTCTTAATTAAACCCTTGACGATGTTGATGTTGTAGCCTTAAACTTGTGCATGCAGAATGCACAACAAGATTCACATGCATACTTATAGTTTTTTTTTAATTATACGTTTATCATACCACTTTGGAGCAAACTACAATATGACACTCATAACCACAAGCTTTTCTCAACTTTCATTCTACACACCCCTAATTTTAGTCTTGAGACCCCCGCCTCTCCACCTTGAGGCCCTCTCCTGGTTCTTATAGTCCTCACCACCACACATCGCCTTGAAATTTCTTGGTTTCAATTGACTTGAAAAGACTTTTGATAATGTTCCTAGAGATATTATATAGTGTATCTTGGAGAACTAGTAGTTGTGTTGAGAATAAAGATATGGATAATGGAGTCACCATTAATATGATGATGAACTAAGTCCTCACACTTGAAGGATTAGTACTAGTTCCTTGTTCCTTTGATTAGTAACAAGATGATCTTGGTATTGTCTGGATTAGAGAATGATTGACTAATAAAATTGAAATGTAGATATGGAAGTTTTGAAAGTAAAGGAGTAAAGCAAGTAGTAAAAATAAGTAAAAATGAACTAGTCCATATGAAAGGCATAAGAATTCTAAGAGCGAAAGTTTTCTCTATTTAGGACCGGTCATTCATCATGATGTATGAATTCCTACTGTATAGACTGATAATCATAATAAAAATTCAACAAATTTGAGTAGTTTCATGCCTTTATATTTCATTGGAGTACAGATTGATTAAACATCTCAGGTTTATTGGCCTTGCAAATTACTTGGAATATCACATGTACTGGTACACAATTATAACCTTTTGCTTAGTGGCCAAGCTTGCAAATTGTGTTACAATGGACAAATTTGTACATAAACTTGGGAGTCGATTATATGCACATAGCGGTGAAGCTTTTTTGTCTTTCCTTTTGTACTCTTAGTTTTTTCCTTTTGTAGCTTGGATCCTGCATGCAGTTCACCATTCAAACAAGTGTCACCTCCATCTTTCATTTTATTCACTTCATGAAATACCCAACTTATGATACCACATTGTTGGGAACAGAGACTAAACACAACGGAAAAACTTTTTGTCCCTGATTTACATGTGCTCCATGAGAAGTGAAGAACGAGTGGACCTGAAACGAAATGGAAATCCCTATTGATAACGAAATGGAAATCCCCACAAGTATACATATCACTTTGTTGAAGCCTCTATTGATAACGAAATGGAAATCCCCTCAAGTATATGCGAATTAATGATTTTCTATATTTCATTCTATCTTTGAAAGCTGCTCCTTGGTGACTGTTCTTTATTTTTCTTTTTCCTATGGTAAGGTCCAATGATTTGCCATGGTGATTGTATCTCTCTATTTTCTCGTATTACTAAAAGCATTTTAAGTGCCTGGTTTGGATCTCAGATTAAGTTTCGGTCTAAAAAGATTTTAGAGAACAATACGAGACTTCCAGGGAGGCAGCAGTAGCGGAGGACCGGCCAAGAGGCCGTACTTTCAGCAGCAGCACCAGTAGCACCAGCAGCAGCAGAGGTTCCAGCCGCAGCAGATTCAGCACCCTAGGCATCAGCCAGTGCAACATCAGCAGTAGAGGGTGCAGCAGCAGGCACCGAGGCAGCAGGCCACCACCTGTGCTTATTACAAGAAGCCAGGGCACGGGTGGAGCGAGTGTAGAAAGAGACTGGGCAAGTGCCTAGTATGTGGTTCTGCAGACCATCAGATGAGGGAGTGTCTCGTAGCACGAGCAGCTCAGGGAGGAGAAGCCAGAGCTCCAGCAGGCCAGCAGAGGGGACCAGCCCTGCCGACACAGCAGCAGAGATTTGTTCAGCATCAGCAGCAGGCCAGGGAGGCCAGCAGGGGCGAGCTTTCGCCATGGCGGCTGAGGATGCAGAGGCGATATGAGAGCTGATCGCAGGTTCGGTTCTTCTCGACTCCAGACTAGCTTTTGCATTATTCGATTATGGTGCTTCGTATAGTTTCATATCAGTATTATTTGCGATTAGACACGGTATCATAGCTGAATCGTTGCCTAGGACTTACAAGATCATGACTGGGGGTGGCATTATCCTCGTGAGTGATGTTTGTAAGGGTCGGAGTGTTGTTTTGGGAGGCCGTGAGTTAGAGGTGAGCCTGCTCGTAATGCCATTGCCGAACTACGATATAGTACTCGGTATGGATTGGTTGAGCAGGCACCATGCCAGTATTGATTGCAGAGGGGGTAGAGTTCTCTTCAGAGTGCCAGGGGAGCCAGAGTTCGAGTACTCCAGACGTCAGACGGAGCAGAGCAGCGAAGTTTTCTGCGGAGTCTCGGTTGAGGAGCAGACGATTCCACGCCCCTTGATAGCAGAGTATATGGATGTTTTTCCAGAGGAGTTGCCTGGATTGCCACCAGACAGAGACATTGAGTTCTCGATAGACTTGGTTCTAGGAGCGGAACCCATCTCTCAGCACGTCTATCGAGTGAACAACAGTGAGTTGTTGGAGCTGAAGAAGCAGGTGGATGAGCTGTAGGACAAGGGCTTCATCCGTTTGAGTTCGTTGCCATGGGGTGCACCAGTATTGTTTGTGCCGAAGAAGGATGGGTCAGTACGGATGTGTATTGACTACAGGGCACTCAACAACCTGACGATCAAGAACAGATACACACTGCCGCAGATCGATGATCTCTTTGATCAGTTGAGCGGAGCTCGGGTGTTCTCCAAGATTGATCTGAGGTTAGGATATCACCAGGTGAAGGTGAAGAGGGAGGACATTCCCAAGACCGCTTTTAGGACGCGGTACGGGCAGTTCGAGCTTTTGGTTATGCCGTTTGGGCTAACCAATGCACCAGCAGTGTTTATGAACCTAATGAACAAGGTGTTCCACCAGTACCTGGATCATTTTGTGGTGGTGTTCATTGACGACATCTTGGTATATTCCAAGACTGAGGAGGAGCATGAGGAGCACTTGAGGATAGTGCTGGAGACTCTCAGGAAGGAGCAACTTTATGGGAAGCTCTCCAAGTGTGAGTTCTTCTTGGACCGGGTTGACTTTTTGGGGCATGTGGTGACTGGAGATGGTATCTCAGTTGACCCTAAGAAGATCGTAGCAGTGGAGGCATGGGCAGCGCCGACTCCAGTGGCAGAGATCAGGAGTTTCCTGGGGCTGGCAGGATATTATCGAAGATTTGTGCAGGATTTCTCCCGGGTTGCAGAGCCGTTGACTCGGTTGACCCGGAAGGATGCTGAGTATGTTTGGTCAGAGGAGTGTCAGGCAGCTTTTGATGAGTTGAAGAAGCGGCTTACGACAGCTCCGATTCTGACATTGCCTTCAGGATCAGAGGGATTCACTATTTATAATGACACTTCAGGGAAGGGGCTGGGTTGTGTCTTACAGCAGCATGGGAAGGTGATTGCCTATGCTTCCAGGCAATTACGTCTCCATGAAAAGAACTACCCTACCCACGACCTGGAGCTGGCAGTAGTGATATTTGCTCTGAAGTTGTGGAAGCACTATATGTATGGAGAGAGGGTGAAGATTTTTACAGATCACAAGAACTTAAAGTATGTGTTCACTCAGAAGGAGCTGAACATGAGGCAGCGCAGATGGCTAGAGTTGATGAAGGACTTCGACATATCACTTTAGTATCACCCAGGGAAGGCCAACGTGGTTGCCGATGCCTTGAGTAGGTATCCGACAGCCATGTGTTTGACCATGGACCGTCATTTGCTTGCTGATTTGGAGAGCCTTGGGATTAAGGTGATCGTGCCCGGAGTTCAGATGCAGTTATGGGGCCTGCAGATTCAGTCGGACTTGATGGAGAGGATCAAGGCGACACAGTTTGAGGACGTTGCTCTGCGGTGTCTCCGAGAGCAGGTTTGAGCAGGATTGGTGGATGGCGAGTTTTCTCTTACAGAGGATGGTGCCTTGAGGCACAGTTCCAGGTTATGTGTGCCCAACGGAGAGCTCAGGAAGCAGGTATTGTAGGAGGCCCATAGATCTCAGTACTCTATACATCCGGGTGCCAACAAGATGTACCGAGATCTGAGGGAGCATGTTTGGTGGTACGGGATGAAGCGGGAGGTGGCTCGCTTCGTCGCTAGGTGCTTGGTCTGTCAACAGGTCAAAGCAGAGAGGCAGAGGCCTGGTGGATTATTGCAGCCGCTGTCCATTCCCGAGTAGAAGTGGAAGTATATCACTATGGATTTCGTATCTGGATTGCCACGTAAAGACGCGATTTGGGTCATCGTTGACAAGTTGACCAAATCGGCCCACTTCTTGCCATTCAAGGTGGGTACATCTACAAAGAGGCTTGCAGAGATGTATATGCGACAGATAGTCAGGATTCACGGGGTTCCGGTCAGCATCATCTCGGATCGGGATAGTCGCTTTACTTCCTATTTCTGGAGGAGTCTGCAGATTAGCTTGGGCACTCAGCTCAAGTTTAGTACTGCATACCACCCCCAAACGGACGGACAGTCAGAGAGGACTATTCAGACGCTCGAGGATATGCTGTGGACGTGCGTCTTGGACTTTGGGGGTTTTTGGGAGGATCATCTACATTTGGTGGAGTTTGCTTACAACAACAGTTTCCAGGCCAACATTGAGATGTCACCTTTCAAGGCTCTGTACGGGCGTAGGTGTCGTACACCCTTATCTTGGGATGATGTTGGTGAGCGAGCTTTACTGGGGCCATAGATGGTTGTTGACGCAGCCGAAAAGGTGAAGCTCATCAGGGACAGATTTCGCGTGGCACAGGACAGACATCGGCACTGGGCCGATAGCCACCGGAGGCCCTTGGAGTTTGAGGTACAGATTAGAGTAGGATTAGATTTAGGTTGATTGTTTGTGTTTTGATTGATCATGTTTGTTTATCATAATTAATTGAGACCTTGCTTGTGATTAGGTTGGAGACCAGGTTTTCTTGAGGATATCTCCGACTCGTGGTACGATACGTTTTGGTGGAGGCGGGAAGCTTAGTCCGCGCTTCATCGGCCCTTTTATTATCAGCGGGAGAGTCGGTGACGTGGCCGCATACATGCTAGACTTGCCACCTGCACTAGTGGGGGTCCACAACGTATTCCATGTATCACAGTTGAGACGGTACATGGCTGATCCTAGCCATATGCTCGATCATTCGGAGATTGAGGTTGGGCCTTCTCTCAGCTATCCAGAGCAGCCAGTGGAGATACTGGATCGACGGAAGAAGATTCTGAGGAACCAGGTGATACCTTTAATTCGTGTCGCATGGAGGCATCATTCTCCAGGAGAGTCTACCTGGGAGCGGGAGGATGAGATGCGCGAGCGATACCCATATCTTTTTGGACCGTGAGGTATACTTTCTATCCTTCTCATCAGTTGTATTTCGCCTTTCAATTTCGATGACAAAATTCTTTTAAGGAGGGTAGATTTGTCACTACCACATTTCTAGTTTGAGGGTATTTTTGTCATTTTTGAGGTTATTTGAATTTATTATAATTTATTTGAATTTATGGGAATTTTTAGGATTTATTTTGGAATTATTTGAATGATGTTTGAGTAGGTTGACTTTGACTAGCATTGACTTGGATAGACTAACCTAGAAGCTAATCCTAGTTGTGTTTGGACTTGATTAGGTCATGTGACCCTAACCTAACATTAAGTTAATTCCTAATAGGTCATTTAAAACTTAAGTTAGAATAGAAAGGCTTTTAGTCATAAGCCATGACTTATGGTTTGAAACCATTAATTAGCAACTTAGCCATAGAGGCCCAAGCCCAACCCATTAGCTAACCCTAACCCTAATTCTATGGCCGGCTAACCCACATTGGGAATCCTACCCTATAAATAGTCTCTTCCATTAGGTTAGCCTCCTTTAGGAAAGTTCATTTAAAAAGAGAGGTATTTTTCCAACTTCATTAATTCATAGAAATTCCAATTTTATTCCTTTTTCCCTCAAACAAATTGCAATAGGTTCTAATTTAGGTATTCTTGCTGTTTGTGTAGTTTATTCTCAGTTTGTTAGCAATTTGGTGAAGTTTGGGGAGCAAGGAGACACCCCCTCTTTGGAGCTTTTGAGGAGTTTTGACACCTATAGGTAAATCCCTAAAACTCTATATTAGATGTTGTTATTTTTGCATATTAACCTAGATCTAGGTGTCCCCTAGCTAACCCTAGATTTTTGTAGGATTTTGTGTCCATTTCGTGTCCTAAATGGACACGTATCAGTCCCTACATATAGGTGTTTGATGAAATACCCCAAAGGGCATTTCGATTTGGTATTCAAATTATTTTTGAATAGGAATTAGTGTTTTTATGTGGCTTATGGATTTCTATTGGACTGAGATTTAACTAGTGTCGTATTGTGTCGTTTTGGGCACGCGAACACGCGGTTCAGACACTGTGCACACTGTCCTGCTACTCGGGGGCAATTTCTCTTTGGACACGGCGACTCGACGCGAACTACTTGACACGTGGGTGGGGGAAGTCACTGACAAGGCCCTCCCCAAGTCTCATGTGTCCCCGTGTCGTGTCGAGCGAGCACGAGCTCGTGCACTGGAATTCCACTACACGCGTACAGTGGGTTTTCGGCTACTGATACGGCTTGATAAGTTTAGACACGACACACTTGGACCCAAAACAGGGTGACACGAACCTAGGTGGACACTAGGCGAACCACCCTGCACAGGGACACGACCTAATTCGTGTTGTGTCGGGTGCACAACACGCGTGCACACACGCACGAGACTGCACTGCTGTGCAGTGTCAGTTTGCTTGTTTTTGTTTCCAGTAATGTGGACACGCCGTATCCGGCTATGGTGGACATGAGACACTTCCTGAGACACGTGCACACCCTATATTAGGTTTACCAACCAATGAATTGGCAAGTTAACATGTTTTCGATTTACATTTTTGCATTTTCCCTAAAATCCTGATACCATGTACATTTTAGTATTTTTCCAGTTTTTAAATTGAACTTTGGTTGATTATTTAACCCATTTAAATGTTATTAAATCACTGTTTAGGTCCCTAATGTTGTACTCCTATATGTGTTCTACTTGTGTGTAAATTTTGGGTGATTTTGGTTGTGTTTCGATTTCGAAATGGGATATTAGACTTGTGTTGGGTTCGAATATAGGAAACAGAGAATTGGGTTCCTTTCCTACTTTTAAACTGAAATCGAATGAGTTTAATTTGATCCCCATACATTGTATTTTAGTTCAGTGATTCGAATTGTGTGGAATGGGGTTTTGGCAATGTTTTGGTTTTCAATTAAGCTATAGGACTGATACAAATTGAAATTAAGTATACTGTTTTGCCTCATACTGTTCCAGATTTCCTAAACTTCAACTGATTTTTCTCCTATTTTGCTCACTATTTCCTGTATTCAGGATCATACACACTGTCTACTGATTTTTCCTATTCCTATTTGTATCACACACTGTCATTTACCACTACACTATCATGTCTCTCACACATACACCCTCTCATGCCTAACACACACTCCTTGACACTTGAACACAGGTTCAAGCCTAACACCCTCACACCCTCATGCCACATACACACACTCAAATTATATCAATGTATCACTACATCACCCACTGTTTCCTGTTTTCAGGAACCTCACTGAACACAGGTTACCTATACACTCTCTTATCTTCTATTACACACACTCTCTTGTATTCTCCCACACACTCTCCTACACACACACTCACTCTCTATCACACACTTGTCACTCTCCCTTTACCTCACTCTTTCTAACTCTCTATCTTTCTATCTCCCTATGTATATATATATAATATAATGTATATAAATATGTATGTGTATCTAATATATAAGTATATTATGTATATATGTAGGTATCATATATATTATAATATGTGTGTGTACTATTATATATGTATTATATATATGCTTGTGTGGTATACATATAGGTATAGGTAGCCTATATGTATATATATATATATATATATATATATATATATATATATATATATATATATATATATATATATATATATATATATATATATATAATATGTGATTTCCATGTGTAGGCCTAGATACAATATAGGTTGTGTGATGTTGGTTTTTGACTTTATGTGATATAGGTTGTAAGGACTTGGTATACTAGCATAGGCTAGTTTAGCCTTGATTAGACTAACCTAGACTTGTTTAGACCTAGAATGACTTGTTTGACGTAATTTAGACTTGTTAGACCTAGTTTGACCATAGTTGACCTAGTTTGACTTCTAGGGTTGACCAGAGTTGACCAAGAGTTGACTTTGGCCTAGATTGATCTAGATTTATTTAGAATGCATTGTAGTGCATCTTATTACCATTTTGGACATGTTATGACTTGTGCTGTTCTAAATAGGAGCCAGACACCACTCCTCGGACAGTACTTTCATCTTGGACACTCAGATACCAGGCGAGTACATTCTCTGATCATTTCATATCCTGTTTAGAATTATTTTCCTGCTTTAAATTACTTTACTTGATACTGTCACATTGGTCACACGGATTAGTACTATATGGATCCCTTCTTGAGATGTTATCCCCTCAGGGAGCATCGGATACTACATATTCTGTGCGTTTCACTTACATGGTGTATCACTATGCTTCACGGTTCATTGATCACTTGTGACATGTACTCTCATGATCACAGAGTCTTCCTTGAATCACCCATTTATGGGCATTCCCAGAATCACCCATTTATGGGCTTACCATGTATCACCCCTTGTGGGCCTTTGCATGGAATCATAGCATAACCTGGCTGGATCCTTGTGTATTGATTGGGGGTACGGGGGAGTAGAAGTAGACATGTGAATAATATCCAAGTAGTATCTCACCTGATCACCTCCGTAGTGTATCATCAGAATCTCCTATGCCATTCACATGTTTATATTGTACTCTGACTCACTAGCCACTGATAGTTCTCTATTTACAGTATATATTTCCATTACAGCTTTCTCTGTTTACATCCTGTACTTTCTTTCAGTTCCTGTATCTTACTTTACTACATGATTATATTTTCTAACCTGCTATGAACTGTTGAGATGTATTGTGCTCGCTCCTGTCCTGACTGGACCTGTTGAAAATATTATAGAGGACGGGGAGGAGGCCTGTGTGGATACCTTTTACGGTGCTACCTTAGATGAGTGCTTAGACTTGGACCAGCAGCAGGTCCCACTAGCAATGGATGACACTCCTCTAGACTAGGATGTTTTTATTTACATTACTCTCTGGATGACTGTATATATTTGATACTTGGGATATGTACTATTCTTAGACACTTAGACTCTCTGTTTGTACTTGTGGATTTCCTTTCTTTTTAGCAGTATCTATCCATCTATCTTCCATCTTATCTTTCTGCCTTAGTTGTGATTGAGTTTACTTTCTGCTATGTCACCCCCATTCGGGGAGTATAAACTGTTTAGCCTTATACTGTTAGATGCTTTAACCTAGGACAGCGTTCTACCGCTGACACTGCGGCGTAGGCTGGACGTACCCACTTCTCGTGCCCTTACTCTAGGGTGCGGGTCATGACAAGCTGGGGCATAGATATCTGTTATTGCCGAGGCACAATTTTTTGATGGAAAACTTGAGAATATGAAACGATTGTAAAGACAATGTTTTAAATCAACACTTCAAGGAAGGTGATCCAGAATTACGAGAATCTAAAAAGATTTCGTAATCAACAGCAATCGATCGTAGTACTTCTAAAAAGAAGATACAATCAGAATTACTGGCAGCAATGAAGAAGGTGACTGGCGAAAGATGGAAGATCTCCTGCTGGGGTGAACAATCACCGTTGCTCAAAGCTTTATTCGCCCTACACGAACAGCTTCCAGGAACCAGCAAGTTCATCGGAGAACTTGGAACACTCCTGCTCTTCTGACTCCTCGGATGGATACGAATTCCCGTGCAAAAGCAACGCTGGTGCGATGCCTTTCCTCTCTCTCGAAGGCTGCTGGAATTCGTAAGCAAATTTCGATCAGAACAGTGTTAAAGAACACTTCTGAATTCTCTGTTTACTTGTGTTAAAAAATACTTCGTAAAAACTTTCTGTGGTGGCTTCTCTTACTTGTATATATATTTGCCTTGTGAGAGAGAAGATGCCTTATATAGGCCCTGTAGCAACTGCTCGGTTACCACAAAGTTAGGGATGTGGTAAAAACCATCCCGAACATATAGCAACCGCCCAGAACGTGCAAACGCACGTTCTGCGGCAAGTTGTGCCAACTGCGCGCATCCCGCGCACCTTGCACTCCGTGCACTGAACCACTTGCGCCAACCTGCGCCACTGCGCAACCTGCACAACCTGTGCGACCTGCGCCACCTTGCGCCACTCACACAACGTGCGCAACTTGTGCAACGTACGCAACGTGCACAACCGGCGCAACCGGCGCACCCGACGCAACCTGTGCGTAACCTGGCGCGCACCCTGGCGCGCACCCTGGTCGCACAACCTGTGGCGCGCAACGTTGCAGCACAAGTGGCTCGCGCAACGAGCGCAACTAAAGCGTACTATGCGCCTAGCGACGATGCTGACGTGCTAAGTGCAAAGTGCGCCAACAAAACGCCACATTACGCCTCATGAGCCCATGAGCCCGAGTCCTAGTCCGAGTCCGAGTCCGAATCCGAGTCGCTAAGCCCCTACGGGGCTTAGCTCCCATGGAAATAATTTTCCCAAGAGCAAAAAGCATGAATGCTTTCAATTGTTGATTTAGCCTTTTTCCATTAGAAAAATAACCCCATATGGCACACCCATGTGCACCTCTACACCACATATGCATCTCTAAACTAGCAAAGCTAATATATAGAGATACAAGTCTTTTGGTCTAGCCGATGTGGGACTAAAAATCTCTTTGAAAAAGACCAAAACCCAACAATATCAATAATTTTCAACTTGGATAACAATCGAGCAAACAAAGAGCGAGGTAGTGGTTTGGTGAGAATATTTGTCAGTTGAGCTGAAGAAGACACATGTTGTAGGACAACTTTTTTCCCTCTGTTATTTTCTATTAAAAAGTACCAATCTATCTCGATATGTTTAATCCTTTCATGAAAGACTGGATTCTTAGCGATATGGATAGCAACTTTGTTTTCAAACTAGAGAGAAGTTCGAGAAGAGGGGATAACTCCAAGATCCGTAAGGAGTGAGTTGAGCCAAATCAACTCAGAGACAACAAATGCTATAGCTCTATATTCAGCCTTAACAAAAGAATATGAAACTACATCCTGTTTCGTACTCCTACATTTAACCAAATTATCTCCCATGAAGACAAGGTAACCGTTGGTAGAGCAACGATCATCAACTTATCCAGCAAAGTCAATATCTACAATGTTTGTGAAATACACCGTAGGTCTGTAGGGAAGGCCTTGTCTAGGAGCTCTCTTTATATAGCTTACAATCCTTTCAACATCCTGAAGATGAGAGGTCAAATGATTCACCATATACTGGTTCACCATACTCACACCATAGGCAATGTATCGACGCGTGATAATAAGATAAATTAGCTTCCTAACCAATAATTCTATAACGTCCTGATTTAGATAGAAGATGATTCGATAATGAGCTCAATCGGGATAGTTTGACTACGAAATCCATGTGTGTCGACTTATATGCAACCTAGGAATCCTATAGAACATCTGACGCATATTTGTGTTGAGAAAGCTAGAATTGTTCGTGTTAAGTATAAGTATTATTGGGCTTTAGTCCCGCATCGGGTAGAGACAATGAAAGTTATATATATTTACTCACTCATAGCAATGAATGCTATCTCATTATTCTATTCTATATAGTATCATAGCCAAAACCTAGCTCTGTCATTCCAGCCCCCCCTCCTCCGCAGGCTGACAGCCCCGAACCCCCACCTCCACTCCCGACCTCCCTCCCACCCGCCCTCACTGCGGACCCTGCCTCCTCACCTCCAGCCCCCCAACCTCGACTCTAGCCTGTCGACACCCTACTCCAATGCCCCCTTAGCCTCCTCGTTTGTAGCCCCCTCGATTCATGTGTCTCCCCTTTCTCTCCGACTATCCCTCCAGCACCCTCCCTTACCAGTGCCCCCCCGACCTCCCCCGATGTCTCCCGTCGCCTCCTATCCCCTCCTGCCTCCACTACTGCCACCCCTGCTCCCCTCCTCCCACGACCCCTCTACCACCTGACATCAGCCCCCTACCCTACCATGCAAACCCTAACTCTAAACCCTAACCCTAGCCTAACCATGCAAACCCTAGCCGCCAGCCTCCATCTTTTAAAACCCTAAGGGTCTGCTTGGATTGAGGGGGAAAAATAACAAAGTTAAGTAGGAACGAGGGGGAGATAAATGAGGGGGAGTAGAGTCAATACATATAACCTTGCTTGGATTGGTGGAAGAGTTAAGTTGGGTGTGTTTAATAATTCTTGTTTAGATTGGAGGTTTTGAGTGAGAGGAGGATTAATAAAAATATAATAGTTACCAAAATATCCTTATGAAATATGTCATAAAATTAAATTCAATTGGAATTTTAATTAGAACTTGTCAAAATATCTTCATAAATGAGGAAGCTACGGAGCAACATGTTGAAAGCAAGAACAAATTAATAGGAAAAAATTATGATATTTTAAAGGACAAATATGGAGTATTTATGACTTTTTAAACAAAATCCCTTAATTCCTCTTATTAATTCTCCGACTTGGGGGTTAAAAAAATTAATAAAAGAGGGTTAAATAAACCCTCACTTAATCCTCTATAACCATCCCTTCTAACCTCTACACTCAAACCAAGCATGATTTTATTTTTTCTCACTTAACTTTCCCTCACTTTAACTCTCTCAACCATCAATCCAAGCAGACCCTAAGTGTCTCAATGGCTCAAGGTCCTTTGTATTAAATGAGAGGCCAAGTTCTTTCACCTTATAAATGTCAGTAAAATCATCTCCGGTGATGATTATTTCATTCACATAAACAAGATAACTAGGCCTTGAGATCCCTTATGTGTAAATAATGAAGTATCTGAGCTGCTATGAACAAACCTAATATGTTGCAAGACCCTGGTAAACTTGTCAAACCACGCACATGGTGATTGTTTCAGACCATAGAAGGAATTCTCTAGGTGTCACTCTACTTTTCCAGTATTTTCAAAATTCTAAATTTAATTTTCTGATTAATGATTTATTGTTTAATTAATAATAAGTCTTATGACTAATTTGGAGGGAATTGAATTAAGAGCAGGAAATTCAAATTTAAAGTTTGTTGTAACTAACAAATAGTGGTCCCCATCAGGGGTGGCCCGGGCCCAGGGCAGGCCGGGCGACGGCCCAGGCCCCCTGACGAAAGGGGGCACCAACATGGAACTATCTCCAATAGAACTAATATATATCATGTGCTTTTTTTTAACAAAAAACATTGTGGTGTAGTGGTTATAATGCTAGACTTGTATTTAAGAGGTCCTTGGTTCAAATCTTGGCTACAACAATTTTTTGTTTTATTTATACTTTTTTTTTACATTATGTATGGGGGCCCATTTTGAAACTTTTGCCTGGGGCCCCCATCAGCTCAGGGCCGACCCTGGTCCCCATCCCTTTCTAACTGATTTTTAAGATTTAATGCAATATATATAAAGGGAAAGGGCTTATTTGTTATTTTGCCATTTGTGGAGGGATTTATTTGCAAAATCTTCTTATTTTATTTATGCTGAGTTGAGGAGAGAGAGAGAGAGAGAGTTATTTTTCTTTCTGAACCATCATTCGAGCATCCCAATTTCTGTCCCAAATTCTTCCAACCCCGAAACCCTAACCCTAATTTCTGCAATTCCTCGGCGCTGATGGCGATGGCTACGGGAACGCTGCCGGCGTTGGCGTTCGATGCTTCTCCGGTGAGCGTATCGCCTCGAGTCTAGCAACCACGCGACGAACTCAGATCCGGCGTCAAGTTCTCCTCCGTCGACGGTTCATTCCCGGCGGCGCTCGATTGCGCATGTCCGACGGCGACGATGAGCAGAGCCAAGCGGCCAGGCGTTGGTCTCAGCGACGTAAACTTCTCCGGCAGCGTGCAGCTCATCCCCCACCGCAGATACGACCAGACATTCCTTCGACGCCTGTGTTCAGATCCCTTCATCCAGTGATGACTTCCAAAGCGACGACGATCGATCGGCTGTTTCCGGTGATTGGATCTTCTTCGAGCGACGGGAACTTCCATGTTCTTCCGACGGTCGACGGCAGTGGTGAGTGTCTCCTTCCTAAATTCTTTTTGAGCCGATCGATCGGATCAGAGGGTTAGTTGATCGAGTCAAAGGAGTTTGGCGGGTTTATTAATCATCAGCCTTCGGATCGATCTGTTGGTGTTTTTGCCTTTGGACTAGAAAAGATAGTCCTACATCGGCTACACCAAATGGTGAGTATCTCAATATAATGCATTGCTTGTGTTGAGGTGTGCACATGAGGTGTAATGGGGCACAAGTTTGTGCCATGTGGGAGTATTTTCCTAGAAGGAAAAAGGATTAAATCCAACAAAGATGCAAGTTGATTTTTGTTGTGCGGACTCGGACTCGGACACAGACTCCAGGATGTCTCGTGCATGCACGGGAGTATTCGGGGGGTAGGTGTGGACTGGCACACTTCTATGCTGATTGTGGGATGATCTAAAATATCAAACTCTATTTTTGAGTATTGGTATTTTAGTCCCACATCGGATAGGAGAAGAGGTGAAGTCTCAACTCCACTCTATAAATAGAGCCCTTGGCCTCCTTTGAAAGATGCACCAAGAAAAGAGTTAAGGGAGTCTGTAAAGTCCAGGAAGCCCGTTCAAGTCTCAAATTTTGACTTACGAGCGTTCCAGAAGTTCTTCGTAAACTTGCTGGTTCCTGGAAGCAGATCGTGGTGGGGGCGAATCTTGCTTTGAGCAACGGTGATCTTAATCACCCCAGCAAGAACCTTTCCTCTTCTTCTTTCTTCTTTCTTCTCCTTCATCTTAGTTGTAACTCAGTTCTGTCCGTCTGCAACTGCGATTGCAAGGAAGAACGTGAGATTTATTTTCTGAACTCAGTTCTGTCCGTCAGCAACTACGATTGCGTGAAAGAACGTGAGATTTACTTTCTGATTATTGTTGCTTTTGTAATCAGATTTATATTATAGTGTTCCTCTTGGATCTCGAGAATAATCAGAAGGTGAACGTTTGTTGAACCTCTGATCTCGACATCGAGTCTACCATCTTTGATCAAGCCCCGGGACTAACAATCTCAAAGCAAGATTCTTGTAGATGGAGAACTCTCGTGCTTCTCTCATCGATACCAGCTTTAACAAGTTGGAGAAATTTGATGGAGAACATTTCCAAATCTGGAAGAGGAAGGTCACCCTTAATCTTCAACTCGTAGACGTAGACCATGTGTTGATTGAGGATGAACCGACGATTCCAGAAAGAGGAACTGTCGATGTTGCACTCGTCAAGCAGAGCAAATGGAAGAGAGAAAACAACATCTGTAAACTGTTGATTCTCAATTCTATGGAAGACTCTCTGGCAGAGTCATATTCCTAGAAGGAGAATGCCAAAGAGATCTGAGATTCTTTGGGTAAGCTATATGAAGATGATGAGAACAGGTCCAAAATCTTTATCGTCGAGAAGTACCACAAGTGGCTCTTCGAAGACGAAATGGCGATGCTACCTCAAGTAAAGGAATTTCTGAAGTTGTGCCAGAAATTAGATGACGAGAAGATGCCCCTCGTCGACAAGTTTGTCGTTGGAGGGATAGTCTCGAAACTTTCTGCTGGTTGGAGCAACTTCTATGCTAGAATGCATCGGAAGAAGCTGGACATTAGCTTGGAAGATCTTCTACAAGAGATCCACGTTGAGGACGTAATGTGATCTCAATAGAGGATTGACTCTCTGTCCAAACAACTGGCTAAGGCCAACTTGGTGCAGACAAGAGAGTTCAAGGGGAAGCAGGTGGCTTCTCATCACAAGAAGAAGGACTCCACTAATCTAAAAGTGAACGGTCCTTCGTTCAAGCAACAGAAGTCCAAGTCCCACGTGACTTGCTTCAACTGTGACAAGAATGGCCACTACATGAGTGAATGCAAATCCAAGCCCAAACCGAAATAGCAGGTATAGCTAAACTTGGTTATTTTGATTAGTACTTAACTTGGTTGCTAGTGTTGCACAGGTTGAGTTATCTAGCGTGGTAGCTGACTAGTGGTCTGACACTAGTGCATCTGACCACGTGTGCTCTCAAAGGAGCTGTTCACCAAGGACGAGCCATGTTATGACGAAGGTCTCGATGGCGAACATATATCTAGCAGAAGTTCTGAAGATCGAGACAGTGGTTATTAACCACCGATAAGGACACTGGAATGCGTGTTGCACGTACCAGAGATTTTTTGGCGATCTGATCTCAGAAAGTCTGTTATCTGATACAGACTTGAAAGATGGACATTCGTACTAGCCAGATGGTAATTTCTTGGCGAGGAACATGCTTTGAAAAGATGTTCGGTGCTAAAGGAATGTTTGAACTTTTGCTGATGGCGATGAAGTTACTTCGTTGAGTGGACTGAGAGTTGTTCTATGACAGAAGCAGACTCAAGCTGTCCTACCGGGACCTTATCTTCAGAATGTGGGGGTAAAGAGGTGGAGGAGTTTAAGGTCTGTGCAGATACAAGACTGTTGGGAAGCTGCTCAGACGATTGAACTTAAGTACTGATAATCTGGAGTTAGTACACTCAGATATCTGTAACTTTTATCAATTCTCCACAGAGGCCGGTTCGAAGTGTTTTTCGAAGTGCACGTTCGTATGACTTCTCAAGTAGAAGGATGCAGCATTCGAGTAGTTCAGAGACTTCAGGGCTGAAGCTGAACGTTAAACCGATCTACAACTCAAGAGGCTAAGAAGTGATCGAGGCGAAGAGTATCGGTCTCATGAATTCATATTGTTCAGTAAAGAACATGGAATCATAAACGAGACTGCTGCTCCGTATTCTCCTCAATCTAAAGGAGTAGCGGAGAGGAAGAACAGAACGTTGATAGAAATGATGAACTCAATGCTGCTAAATACGGGCCTTCCTAAATGCTACTGGGGAGAAGCTGCATTGACGGTAACTTTTATTCTAAATAGAGTGCCATATGCAACTACGGACGTAACTCCTCATGAACTCTGGTTCAAAGTCAGACCTAACTTGAATATCATTCGAGTATGGGGGTGTCTGGCCTATGTGAAGCTCCCAGATATGAAGATTCAGAAGCTGGGGACTAGGACTACGAAGATGATCTTCTTGGGGTATACCGAGAAGAGTGATGCTCGGAGATTTCTTGATATTGAGTCAAATCATATCATCGAATCTCGTAAAGACAATTTGCAAGACACAAGAATATTATTCTTACGGATAAACCGGAGAACAATAAGGGTGCGCAAGAAACTAAAGTTTTCAATAAAGAAGTAGTCCAAGAAGATGTTGTTGTTGAAACATCGATTGAACCAGAACTCGCTGAGCCGTCGTCGAAGCGAGCGAGGAGGCCGAAGAACTTCGGAGATGACTTTATCACTTATCATGTGGAAACAGATCCGCTTACCTATGATGAGGCGATGAAGACCAGAAATGATATTTTCTGGAAGGAGGCGATTGACAATGAAATTGATTCCATCACCTCAAATAACACTTGGGTGTTGGTTGATCTTCCTAAAGGAGCGAAACCCATCGGATGCAAATGGATCTTCAAAAAGAAGATGAAAGCAGATGGAACTATTGACAAGTTCAAGGCTAGGTTGGTGGCCAAGGGATTTTCTCAGATGCAGGGGATCGACTACTTTGACGTGTATGCTCCAGTAGCCCGGATGACCACCATCAGAATGTTGATTGCTCTCGCAGCGATACATAAGATGGTGATACATCAGATGGATGTAAAAACGGCATTCCTGAATGGCAAGCTGACCGAAGGGATCTACATACAACAACCAGAAGGGTTTGTCATCAAAGGTCTTGAAGACAAAGTCTGTAAGTTGGTGAAATCTCTGTACAGTTTAAAGGAAGCTCCCAAAATATGGCACGAGAAGTTTGACAAAGTCATAAGGTCAAATGGCTACAGGGTCAGTGAAACAGACAAGTGTGTCTATACGAAGTTTGCTGACGAAAGAGGAGTCATCGTTTGTCTATATGTAGATGACATGCTAATCCTAGGTACGGATATAAGCTGTGTCACGGAGACAAAGAAGTTCCTCTCGACGAAGTTCAGTATGAAGGACTTGGGGGATACTGATGTTATCTTGGGACTCAAAATCATCCGGACAGACACTGGACTAGCGCTGTCACAGTCTTATTATGTTGAGAAGATGATCACTCGTTACGGGTATCAGGATCTTCCAGGGATCGATATGCCGTACAAGTGTGATATGAAACTGAAGCCTAATTCAAGAAAAAGCGTCAGGCAGCTGGAGTATGCAAGCGAAATTGGGAGTTTGATGTATGCTACTACTGCCACAAGGCCTGACATAGCTTTCGCTTTGAGAATGCTGAGTCGTTTCACGAGCAACCCAGGCATTGAGCACTGGAAAGCTGTGAAACGGGTTATGAGATATCTCAAGAAGACTCAGACATATGCACTGCACTACAGCGAAGATCCGCCGGTAGTGGAAGGCTTCAGTGATGCCAGCTGGTGCTCAGAAGTGGAGAGCGAGAGGTCCACAGGTTGATACATTTTTACAATGGGTGGAGCTGCTATATCGTGGAAATCGAAAAAGCAGACTATGCTCTTGCGGTCATCCATAAAATCTGAGTTCTTTGTACTTGATACCGCAGCGGAGAAAGCAGAATAGCTTTGGAAGCTCATGTATGATCTTCCAGTGGTTGGGGCGCAAATACCGACGATACCGATATACTGCGACAATCAGGCGACTGCGGCGGTGGCATCAAATGACCTCTTCAACGGGAAGAAAAGGACTGTACGGTTGAAGCACCGGGCAGTACACGATCTCATCAAGAGGGATGTTATTGCAGTGATTGATGTTCGGAGTCAGGAGAACCTGGCGGATCCGTTCACCAAGGGCCTCAAGCGCCAGCTGGTCGATGACACAGTTTGTAAAATGGGCTTGAAGGCATTCTGATATTGTGTTATTACAATCCTACCATAAAGTTTTATGCTATTAGTTCAAAGTGAAATCTACTAGGCATCTAGCTTTTTGTTCAAGGGAGGACTATTAACCAGAAGAATATCAGGAACGGTGGGTACTTGTCCTCTGTGACATGAAGAGGTTACGGACCTACAACCACTGTTGTCTACTATTATTTTTTGCGGAAAACGGATCCTGTGGGAAGGTTGGCTTAAATGCCTTAATGAGTTCTCAGGCAGAGTGAATGCCTGGAGTGCTTTACAGGAAGCACGGTAGCGCAGCACTACAAGGAGTGTAACTCCATGCTACAGTGGGGTGACTCCACCATGAGGTTCCCAGGTAGGGGTAATGCCTCGGCTTTGCAAACCAAGTCACAGCGGAGTAGCACCGCAAATAGGCAGGTAGCCTAATGCTGTATGATAATCATAATAAAGAGAGGTAGACAGCACTACAAAGAGGACGACGTTCTCATGTTACAGTGGCATGACACCACGAAGAGGTACCAGGTAGGGTAAAGCCTCGACTTTGTGAGCCATGTCATAGCGGCGTAACACCGCACGGAAGCACAAGGCTTCATGCTGGGTAGTTTGGCACTACCAAGAGGTTTGTGACCTCATTCTACAGTAGTATGACACTACGATGAGGTACCCAGGTGGGGTAAAGCCTCGGCTTTAAGCCATGTCATAGTGGCGTAGCACCGCAAAGAAGCGTAATGCTTCATGCCATGACTCTTTATAAAGAACTCACCTATAGTGTATGGACAGAGATATCAGGCCGTCTCTTGAGGGTAAACTTGTAGACGCCCAAAAATTATACACTGAAACCAGGCTGGCACAAGGCCTTCAATGTGCAGCCAGAAGCACAGTTGATGTCATTATGTGAGTAGGAAGAATTGCAGTTATGGTGCAGAATTCAAGGCTTAGTCCATTCTTGTATCATGCTGTTATTTAACCTATGCGAGAAGATTCAAGTCGTAGCGACATCTCTCCTAATGCATGATGGACAGTCACTGTGGGGAAGGCTCAACCCATATATTGAGATATATGGGAGATTGTTGGTGTTTTTGCCTTTGGACTAGAAAAGATAGTCCCACATCGGCTACACCAAATGGTGAGTATCTCAATATAATGCATTGCTTGTGTTGAGGTGTGCACATGAGGTGTAGTGGGGCACAAGTTTGTGCCATGTGGGAGTATTTTCTTAGAAAAAAAAAGGATTAAATCCAACAAGAATGCAAGTTGATTTTTGTTGTGCGGACTCGAACTCGGACACAGACTCCAGGATGTCTCGTGCATGCACGGGAGTGTTCGGGGGATAGGCGTGGACTGGCACACTTCTATGCGGATTGTGGGATGATCTAAAATATCAAACTCTATTTTTGAGTATTGGTATTTTAGTCCCACATCGGATAGGAGAAGAGGTGAAGTCTCAACTCCACTCTATAAATAGAGCCCATTGGCCTCCTTTGAAAGATGCACCAAGAAGAGAGTTAAGGGAGTCTGTAAAGTCCAGGAAGCCCGTTCAAGTCTCAAATTTTGACTTACGAGCGTTCCAGAAGTTCTTCATGAACTTGCTGGTTCCTGGAAGCAGATCGTGGTGGGACGAATCTTGCTTTGAGCAACGGTGATCTTAATCACCCCAGCAAGAACCTTTCCTCTTCTTCTTTCTTCTTTCTTCTTTTTTCTCCTTCATCTGAGTTGTAACTCAGTTCTGTCCGTCTGCAACTGCGATTGCAAGGAAGAACGTGAGATTTATTTTTTGAACTCAGTTCTGTCCGTCAGCAACTGCGATTGTGTGGAAGAACGTGAGATTTACTTTCTGATTATTGTTGCTTTTGTAATCAGATTTATATTATAGTGTTCCTCTTGGATCTCGAGAATAATCAGAAGGTGAACGTTTGTTGAACCTCTGATCTCGACATCGAGTCTACCATCTTTGATCAAGCCCCGGGACTAACACGATCGATCTACTTGATGATCGACAGTTTTTTTTTATTCAGTAGAATCTTCTATGATTATTCTGAGATTTTTTCTTGTTTCCATTCTGGTTTGTTCGATGAGGTGATGAGAGGAACGCGAGTTAGCAGACGGACACAAAGAGACGTGTCCAATCATTTAATTGTGTCTGCAAATCCTTCCCTCAGGTTTGTCTCAATTTTGTTATATTTAGCGTTTGTTGCATTCAGTTTGGAATGGATGTAATATTGAACATGTTATTAGTTGCGTAGCTGTGTTCGTGTGTACGTGTCCAAGGTGGTGTCGTGTGCGCGTGTCCGGGTGCTGGATGTGTCCAGCTTGTCATGCTCGACAATGGGGTCGTGCTAAGGGATCGACAGGAATAGAATTAGTCAGGGACAGTGTTCCTATTTGATTTTAGTATCAGTTCATTGTATATTTTTTCTATTCAAATTTATGATCCATTTTGGCTTGTATTATTTTTACTGAGATTGAATTGTAGAGTCGGGGTTGTATGGTTTGCTTAGTAAAGCAAATTTAGCTGAGTGTGTTGGCACGGGAATGGTTTCTGTTTGATTTTAAAGGGAATTTTCCATTACAGCTGTTCTCTGGAGATTGTGTGTCTGGGATGAGGGTTAACAATGGAGGGGTTATTAATTTGAGTCTAATTCAATTTGGTTGTATATTTTTTATTCTTCATTCATGAGTAATTTCAGTTGTATAATCTTCTGCTAATTTTTTATTGCTTAATTTGGTTTATACTTGTTGGGTTAAGTTGTATATTAATTTGATAAAGACAGTTATTCGTATAATTGTTTTGAATTGATTGTGAGTCCAGACTGTATTTGTTATCTGTACTTATCCAAACTCTGAGTTCTTAATAACCTTGGGTTGTCTGGAGCATACAGTTGTGCTGGACTAGGTTCGAATAATATATATATATATATATATATATATATATATATATATATATATATATATATATATATATATATATATATATATTATTCGAAAATATATATATATATATATATATATATATATATATATATATATATATATATATATATATATATAAAAAAAATATATATATATATATATGTTTTGGTTATGTTAATGTTCATCTGTGTTTATGTCCCTTGCTGAATGGTTGGATTTTAGGGCAGGTGAATTCAGTTGGGTGACAAGTTGTGGGTAATGGACTATATTGCTGGGCCTTGCCACATAATTGTTGAGTATAATGGGTCCCTTGTCTAAACCATTAAGTTGAGGCCTATTTTAGTCCAAAACAAATTTTAGTATTGGTATTACAAAGTCTTATGTTCTATATCTCTAAACCTATGGAGTTTGGGTTCGGGCCAGGATAGGTGGACGGAACTGATTGAAATTATGTATTCCA
Source organism: Iris pallida (assembly GCA_029216955.1). Classification (NCBI taxonomy): domain Eukaryota; kingdom Viridiplantae; phylum Streptophyta; class Magnoliopsida; order Asparagales; family Iridaceae; genus Iris; species Iris pallida. The sequence continues at coordinate 2,889,583 of JANAVB010043019.1, forward strand.
TATTCTTCATTGAGAAGATGAGCTGTTCTGGTGATTGCATTGTCAATCTAGTAACCTTGTTGTACTAGTCCACTTGCATTTCTATCAAAGACCTAAAGGAACTATAAGCAAAGCTAAATTCCCTTAAAACTTGATAAACCTATGTGAATTAATACATGTGTACTGTAGGTCTGTAATCTTGATAGCTGCTATATGGGTTACTTTTAGTTATTTAATTATTCATTAAAGGCTAAGAATAAGCTATTATATATATAATATGACTAGCTCTCTATATGCAATTAGACTGATACCAAATTTAGAATATAATTAGTTGGGAATATCTAACCAATGGTAAAATTGTACTTGACCAACTTGTAACTACTAGCAGGAGGACATACAGCTCTATTGCCTACCCATGATCACCTGGAGCAAGACAAGTAATGTTATATGGTTTTTGTGCATTTACATATCCTGTACTTTCCTTGTGACACGTCATGACACGATATCTTGTACCCCTATATCTCTTGTTCTTGTACTTGTGTCAGGAGGAGAAATACACTAGCTATGTAACCACGCCCCGGTTACTATATTCATGTAGATAGCTTAGGCCTTGCATCGTGCACACGGGTCCTAAGCCACACCATATTCATGTACTCCTGTACATGCTCCTGTACTCACCCCAACCGGTCACATAGGCTAGTTGTATTTCAAATATTGTGCACATGTCATGTCTTGTACTTCATGTTCATAGTTACATTCCTGTACTTATATTCCTGTACTTTTATGTTCTTTTTCTGTACTTTATAGTTCATGTTCTCCTGTACTCATTTCCATATCATGATGTTCTTGTTCATTATCTAGAACTGTACTTTTCTCTGCTTCTGACTGGATATGTTGCAGGTGTACTTGCAGGATATCATTCTACCATATGGGCCAGAGCCCGGGACATTAGCAGAGCAGGATGGAGACATGACTTAGCTAGAGGCTTCAGGTTTAGACTGTCTAGCTTTACTCCTAGATATTTTTTATAGTTCATAGTATATTTCATTCCTGATGACTCTGGTACATTTATGTTATATGGATTTGTGGATTATGGTGATCGTTCTGGAAATGTTTTTAGATGCTGTGATTATACACATTTATGGTTATCTGGTTAGATTTTTCTAGCTTGGTACAGCTTACTTCGTCGTGTCTAACGACGAAGGCTGGGCATGTCCGACTCGTGTTCGATTATTCAGGAGCGGGTCGTGACACTAGGAGACATGCCATAGACTCCCTGGTCTCTCAAAGCCTGGAGGTTGTTGTATAAAAATAGTCTTCGAAAGATCTCCATTGAGAAATGAACTCTTCACTTCTAATTGATGAAAAGGCAAATTCTTGAAAACTGACAAAGATAGAAGAACTCAAACATCAGCCAACTTAGCAACATGTGAAAAATATCTCAACATAATCCAACATATACTGTTGGGTAAAGTCCTTAGCTACTAAATGAATTTTGAGTCGATCAACTGAGCCATTTGGATTTTGTTTAACAATAAAACCCACTTGCATCCAACCACCTTTTACTTGAGAGCAAGGGTACCAAAGTCCATGTTCTGATTAGAGTGCAATGCATTAAGTTCCTCAATCATAGCAGTATGTCAACCTAGATGCTGTAGTGCTTCCTGAACACAGGAAGGAAGAGTGATGACAGCCAAAGAAAAACAAATATATGAACAAATGGAGTCAAATAGTGATAAGAAGCGAAGTTAAAAAATATGATAAACAGTAGTACAAGAGCTTTTACCCTTACGATAAGTAATAAGAAGAGAGACCTTCATCTGAAGTCAGTAGAGTTGGGGGAGTAGGAATAGAAGGTTGTATTAAAGTACATGCAGAAGAATCATCAGTTATATCTAGAAAAATTATGGCATATGGAGGAATGACCTTGTCTCAATGCCCATACACCCGGGAATAGAGAACGAAAGACCCAAACCTAGGAGAGGAGAAATATGTGTATCAAGTTCAGAGGAAGGAATACGAGAAACATGAATCATGGACAATGGAGATATAGACGGTGTATCGGAAGCGAAATATGTTGGGAACGAAGCACGAAAACTGTTCCCCCAAACCAGAAAGTCTTGCGAGAGAACCGAGCAAAGGCACACAAACCAAAAATGCCAAACACAATCGCATACACAGATTTTTAACGTGGAAAACCCTTGCGGGAAAAACTACGGGACGATCGGAGTCCAACCCTGAAGAACCTCCACTAATGGAATAAAGAGAATACGCCCTCTACAAGCTCCTTCCGATCCAACACGGATAACCACAACTCACTTGAAAGAAGAAAATTTAATTGCGGACTCCGAAGAACAAGAGATGTCGAAAAATTATTCGAAACGATCGCTCCTTCACAATAGTTCTCAATCCTCTCTCTCTCTCTCTCTCTCTCAAATATTGTAAAGCACTCTTGTTTTCTTTTTGAGATGCTTTTCAACTTGCATGCATCAACCTTTTATAAGCCCTTGGTAATCTATACATGGAAGGCCAATATATATGGAAACTTCCATTATGCATCAATTATATATTTAATGGAAATCCAATCATAATTGGCTTGCCATAATTGGAAGTCCAATTATATGGAAAGTCAATATATGAAAGATCCAGTCATAAATATATGATCAAAGTAAATATGGAAATCCAATCATAAAATTGCTTACCATATATGTTCCAAAATAGGATCGATGCACTCTCCGAGCTTCTCTGACACACGGATGGCGCTCGTCGCACTCCGAGATATTCTCCACATACGTTGGGAACCCCACCTACCCTAACAAATCTTCCCTTCACAACTAGGTGGAGGAACTCATCATCCCTACGATTCGCCTGCAGTACTCAAACTTCCTCCTTGGTAGAACCTTCATAAGCATGTCCGCTCCATTGTCGTCAGTATGGACCTTCTCAAGCGTCGCGTTCTTCTTCTCAACCACATCTCTTATCCAATGATACCGAGTCTCAATGTGCTTGGACCGACTATGAAATGTCTAGTTCTTCATAAGGTGAATGGCACTCTGGCTATCACCAAGCAAAGTATACTGCTCTTGCTTTAGCCCCACTTCCTGCAGCAACTTCTTCATCAACAACAACTCCTTGCAAGCCTTTGTCGCCTCAATGTACTCTGCCTCTATCGTCGACAAGACAACACACTTCTGCAACCACGACTGCCACGATACCGCTCCACCAGCAAACATCATCACATAGCCCGAAGTCGATCGGCTCGTGTCTACATCTCCAGCCATATCAGCGTCAGTATATCCGACCAATTTCGGTTCGTCACCACCAAAGGAAAGTCTCCAATCGGCAGTGCCTTAAAGATACCGTAGAATCCACTTGACCATACTCAAATGTACCCTTCCAGGATTGGAAAGATACATGCTAACTGTGCCAACTGCGTGGGCGATATCTGGTCTCGTACACACCATAGCATACATGAGACTCCCCACAGCTGAAGCATATGGAACCTGCTCCATATCTTCCTTCTCGTCCTCGGTAGATGAATATTGTTCCCATAGTAGTCAAAGGCGTGCCTCGGAGCAAGGCACAACATCTGCGCCACGCACTTTACTAGGCGAGGCGCATTTCTTCGGGCACACCCAAGGCGCATCTTAGGTGCGCCTTTAAGCAAGGCGCAACAAAGACAAGGCGCGCCTAAGCGCGCCTTACGTATATTTTATTTTTTACAATAAAAAAAGAGACATGAAGATAGCCCTTATCTCATACAAGTGGTAGGGAGGTAGACCTTTTCCACGGTTGCCAAAGTTGGCTATAGTTGAACTTGAAAAATTAAAATTTACTACAAGTGTGGTAGAAAGAAATACAAATTCTTGTTATTTTATTGAGTGTTATTATTGCTATGCTAGTTCACTTGGTTATGTTAACATATTTTTGTTGGTTTCAATATGTTATTTATTACGTTACTAATTTATTTATGTTTTTTTTTGTGCCTCACTTCACTCGGGCACGCGCCTTAAGTGCGCCTTGCGCCTCGGGCGATATAAACCCTTTGCGCCTCGAGTGCGTCTTGCGCCTTTGACTACCTTGACTGTTTCTCAGTGAACTTAAAGTGAGCTGCAAGGGGGTTACTCACTTTCTTCGATCCGTCTATCCCGAAACGCTGAAGTACCCGGTGAATGTACTTCTTTTGAGACAAGTGTATCATCTTGGACTCTCTCTCTCTCGACTGATCTCAATTCCAAGAATAGTCTTCGTTGCGCCCAAATCCTTCATAGAGAAGGCCGAGCCCAATTGGCGCTTCAACTCCGCTATCATAGTGGCATTCCGATCCACCAGTAGCATATCATCAACATAGAGCAGTAAAATGATAAAATCATCCTCAGTAAAATAACTGACGAATACACAATGATCTGACATCGTCCGTGCATAACCATGCTCCCGCATAAACGATTCGAACTTTCTGTACCACTGGCTCGGAGCCTGCTTCAGACCATAGAAGCTCTTCTTAAACCGGTAAACCAAGTGCAACTTCTCCTTCTCACAGAATCCCTCTGGCTGCTTCATGTACAACTCCTCCTCAAGATTACCGTAGAGGAATACCGTCTTCACGTCCATCTGCTCGACCTCTAAGTCGAAACTGGCTGCCAATGCTAGCACCACCCGAATAGATGACTGGCGAAAAGATCTCATCATAATCTACGCCCTTTCGCTGACCGTAGCCTTTAACTACCAGCCTCGCTTTGTATCGAGGATAAGTAGCATCATTTATCTGCTTCACTCTGAACACCCATCGATTTCTCAAAGCCTTCTTGCCCTTTGGCAACCGTACCAGATCATAAGTGGAGTTGGCCTGTAAGGAACTTATCTCTTCCTGCATAGCCTACATCCACTCCTGCCTATATTCGTCGTCCATAGCTTCTACAAAACTTTCAGGCTCTCCCCCGTTAGTGAGCAGCACATACTCACCCGGTGAGTATCTCGTAGATGGTTGACGCTCTCTATCACTCCTCTTTAACAGAACCACTGGTGCTGGCTGTATATCAACAGCCTCCTCTCCTTCAGGAACTACCTCCCCGGTATGCTCATCCTCATGAGGGTTATCTTGACCACTATCAGCAGGCTGATGATCAAGGTTGGGAGCAACTCCATGTACTGGCTACCCCATAACTAGATCCTCTACGATATTTTCTAAAAACTGCTCAAAGCGAAATGACTCTAACTCAGGCAATTCCTTAGCCTCAGAAGGCATCTCGAAATCCTGAGTGTTGGTCATGGTCTGATCCTCGACGAATACCACATCCCTACTTCTGTAGAGCTTTCTTCACATGGGGTCGTAGAGTCTATAGCCAAACTCATCCCGACTGTAGCTGACAAAGACGCATCGTCTCGTTTTCGGCTCAAGTTTGGATCTTTCGTCCTTCAGTACATGTATGAAGGCCTTACAACCAAACACTTACAGGTGATTGTATGACGACTCTTTGTCGTACCATACTTTATCAGGTACATCAGCCTGCAAAGGAGCACTAGGAGATAAATTAATAATATAAGCAGCTGTGTAAAGTGTCTCACCCTAATAACTACCCGGTAAGTTTGCTCCTGATAGCAAACATCGTACCCTCTCCATTAGTGTGTTGTTCATGCGCTCCGCTACACCGTTGAGCTGCGGTGTCTTTGGTAGAGTCTTCTGGTGTCGTATCCCTTGCTCTCTACAATAAACATCAAAGGGGCCAATGTACTTGCCTCTATTGTCGGACCGAATACATAGTAGCTTCTTGCCCGTATCCCTTTCAACAGAGGCCTGAAACTCTTTGAAAGTGGGCAGCACCTAATCCTTAGTCTTTAAGGCATAGACCCAAACCTTCATGGAACAATCATCAATAAACGTCACAAAATAAGAAGCACCACCAATGGATTTTACCTTCATAGGACCGCAGACATCCGAGTGAATCAACTCGAGCAACGCCGGCTTCCTCGAACTTGGGTGACTTCGGAAAGATATCCTATTTTGCTTTCCAGCCAAACAGTATGTGTCACGACTCGCACCCCTTTTTTTTAAACGGATACGAGACGTGTCCAAGCCAGCCTACGCCGCAGTGTCGGCGGTAGAACACTGTCACGGCCATGAAGATCAAAATCACAAATAATGCTTATTCATATAATTAATTTAATTTACAATGATCACAAGTTTTATATTTGTAAAAAAAATATAAACTAGTACAAATATATAATGACTACAACTCAACTATCTAACTAGACTCTAGGCTTTTGTCTGCAAGTATTCCCGTCACTCTCTAAGCTAAGTGAATCCACGGCTAACCTGAAAATGTTGGTTTCCAGTCAGGAATGGAACGAGCACAATTCACTGAATGCAATTTCAAATAAAGAAAATGACTATAAAACAAAGGTTAGACATCAATCATGAGTTTTGAAAATAAACAGTAAATACGAAAAACTAATAGCAATAAATAGACACAAAATACTTTCCCCAACTGTTAGAAGTACCTTTGATATGTGATCACTCTGGGACACTACATCACGAGGTCTACGAGGCCTACTTGCATGAAAATAAACAATGTCTACGAAGTCTACTTGCAGAAAATAAACAATGTCTACGAGGTCTACTTGCAGAAAATAAACACTGTCTACGAGGTCTACTGTATGAAAATAAACAATGTCTACGAGGTCTACTTGCAGAAAATAAACAATGTCTACGAGGTCTACTTGCAGAAAATAAACAATGTCTACGAGGTCTACTGCATGAAAATAAACACGGTCTACGAGGTCTACTGCATAAAAATAAACAATGTCTACGGTCGGATCACACATCCTTGGTACTTCTCATTCCCGACTCAACAATTTATAATAGAATATAAAAATCACATAACCAATGGCCAATCAATGAAATATAGTGAAAATTAATATCGAAATGCAGACAATAAACTGTACTCGCCTGTGGTCCTCTGCTGGTGAAACCGACAATCTGAACCACTCAATGTGCCCCAATTGTCAAAACCCGTACAACAGTCCCCAGAAGCTGAAATAAACATTACCAATGTTCTCAGAATAGTCAAAATAGCTAGGATTTCCTGTCCTTAAGTCCAATTCTGGATACAGGGGCAAAACGGTAATTTTGGGTCAAAACGGTGTCCGTCGTGGGACCCGCTTTGCACCGAAAAGCGTGCCAGAGTCAACGGTCTCTAAAGTCGTCAAACTACATGTTTATGAATCCAGTTTTTTGATACTAACCCAACCGTATGTCCTAAGTTGGATTCCGACAGGCCGTGCACAAAATCGCCCGTTGAGTAGAACCGTGGGGCCCGTAAAACGGTAATTTTATCAACTGTCTCAGAATTGGACCAAACTTGGCATACAGGACCAGAAAAACGATACGGTCCTGTTGGTGTAAGTTTCGTCTCGATCTGACGAGCATGCACAAAGTAATTGAGAAATTTGTACAGAGGCCGATACGGGGAATTTCAACGGATACAGATCAAATTCGTTGCGCACACGCGACCAATTTGAATTTCGTCAAAGCCCACACGACCACGAAGCCGATACGCAGCTTTCGATGCTTTCGGTTCGCGACCACATCGCCCGGATTGGCAGGACGCACGTCGTATCGAGAAATTTTCAATATTTTAAAATTGGTTTTCGGCAAACTTCGAGATTTGATTTCTCGACGCAGAGTCGACGAAATCCGATTCTACAAAAAGGGAATCGAAGCCCTATAGGTTATCTAGGACTGTCTTTAATTAGTTTTTGAGGTTGTGTACTGATCTGATCTATATCTGGCTTCTAAAACAGGGATTTAATTCCTGAAACTGTTCTGTTTGATCAGGTTTTTCGCCAAACTTTGGGCTCGGTTTACGATGCACATGACGCAGAACAAGTCGAAGTAATTGAAAGGAATCGGAGTTAGTTATATTGTCAAAGTACCTGTGAAGACGATGCGTAAAACGATGCAACGAGGCGACGGAAATCTCTACGCGAAGTGAGGCTCGCGATCGCTGATCGCTGCTGTCATTCTCTGCTTTGCCCCCGCGTACGTCGGTGCTCCTGGCCGACCCCGGCCACGCGCGGTGCTGGCGCCGGCGGCGGGCAGCCGCCCAGGGTCAGGGTGGCACGCGACGGGAAGTAGGAATCCAGGGTTTAGGGTTTTGTGCTCCAACCCTCGGTTTCGATCGAAGCATTTATACTGTGCTCGGCCAGTTTCTCAGGGTCGGGTTGGCTAAGTTTTGGAGGGTTCGGGGTGGCCTGCTCGGTTGGAAGCTGAGATGGGTTTAATAACTATTACATTTCCTTGGTTTTCTTTATTTTTTATTTATTCTATAATAATAACTATACCTATATATGTATATGCACACATATAATCAATTAATATTTATATATACACATATATATCCAATTATATACATATACATATGACCAAAATAATATCTGTATACACATATATATATGTATATTTGTATACACACATATATATATTATACATTTATATACGTACACATACACATATATATATTATATTTATAAATACACATATATCTTGATGATAATAAATAATTTATATTTAATAACCACAATAATAATATTAATATTATATAACCCCAATAAAATAATAATAACGAAATTCAGTAAACCAATTATTGTGTATATACCATCAGGCACGGTCTAATAATCCCAAAAATGTACTAGAACCTATTTTATGCAAATATCATTGAATATAACTAATAGCAATATTTATAATATTTAAATAAGAATACTTGAATATTCATTAGATCGCTAAAATGGAATACGACACAATCATACCAACATACATCAGCATGAATGTCAATGGACGTGCCGCGTGCTACATGGGCTTGGGCTCAGTTCGGGTCCAGTTTGACTAGTTTGGTACAACCGGGTCTCCTAACGTCAAATAATAATTATAATGAATAATTAAACTATTTATAATGGTCATGTCACAACTTGGCCTGGTTTTCCTAGTTAGGACATCACTATGGCTCGGCCTTCCCCTACCAGGACTAAACACTAGTCAAAGCACGCCACTGGGCTATCCGTGCCATGATTCCTAGTCACCTTGTACTCCAACTCTCAACCATGGCTAAAATCATCTACCGTAATAATTAACTAAATAATTATTTATAAAACTCTAAAAATCATCATTTAATTCAAATAAATAATTAAAAATATCATCAAAAATTCTGGGAAGAGGGGTTACAGTATATGCATCTCTCTAATTTTGTAGACTTTAGCCCTGGAATTACCTTCATGTTCAGCAAGTAGCTCATCCCATTCTCGCTGATATGGCCGAGCCGCCTGTGCCACAACTCGGTAGATGCATTACTGACTACGTTCACCTTATGTGCCCCCTGTGCGTTCCCCTCCTTATAGTAGAGTCCGGACTTCTTGCTTCCTTTGGCAATCACCATCGAACCTCTGGAAAGCTTCTACTGATCATTCCCAAAGAGATTGAAGAAATCCTCGTCATCTAACCTTCCAACCGACACCAGGTTGAAACGAATATCAGGAACATGACGGCTTTGAGAACAAGAACTGCACTCATTTTCGTCCTCAAATGTACATCTCCAATGACAACCACCTTCGACACATCTCCATTGTCCATCTTCAACACTCCACAGTCGCCTGTCGTGTAAGTGGTAAATAGTGCCCCATTGTGAGATACGTGCGCTGAAGCACCTGAGTCCACCATCCAAGAATTATCATCGCAGGCGAGGTTTATGACAACCTCACCACCTATGACGAACACATCGCCTCCTTGTGCCGAGGCCATCGCTATAGTGTTCTCACTTTGCTTCCCTTTATCGTCATTTTTCTCTCTTCCAAGCGAAACAGTTCTGCTTAATATGGCCCTTCTTGCCACAATGGTACACTCTGAGTCCTTATACCGACCCTTGGACTTGCCCCTGCTCTTGTCTTTGCCACCACGTGGACCCCTGCTTTTGCCCCTTCTGCGGCTCTCTGAAACTACCGCCTCTGAGTGGTGGAATGTGGATGAAGTACCTTGAGAACGTCTTCACATCTCTTCATTCAGCACCCCGCTCTTGGCAAACTCCATACTGACTATGCTTTCCGGAGCAGAAGCGATCATAGATACTCGTACGGTCTCCCACGAGTCTGGCAATCTATATAGCAACCAAAGTCCCTGAACCTTGTCGTCGAACTTGACTCCCATCGAAGATAGCTGGTCCATCACGCCCTTGAACTCACTCAAGTAATCCGTAATGGACGCACCATCTTTGTACCGCAGACCCATTATCATCCGATCAGGAACAGTTTGTTTACCCCGACCTTTTTCGTGTATAAAGATTTCAACTTCTCCCACAACGTCTTCACATGCTCAATATTGGCAACGTGGTTGTACATGTTCTCTCTTGTCAATGAACTACCGCATGTACCCACACACCTGTATATGCTCGAAGTTCTAGTCCTTATCGGATTTGTCACTGGGCTGCTTCTCGGACGCAAATACTGGAAGATGCAGCTTCTTAACGAACAATAAATCCTTCATCTTTCTCTGCCAATAATGATAGTTGGTACCGTTCAGGTTTACCATGCGCAACGGCTTCGCATCCATCTCTACTTTCTAATTTGACTGTCAACTTCTGACACATCTCTAGAACCAAAGCTCTGATACCACTCTGTTGGAACGAAGCACGAAAATCGTTCCCTCAAACCAGAAAGTCTTACGAGAGAACCGAGCAAAGGCACACAAACCAAAAATACCAAACACAATCGCAGACACAAAGATTTTTGACGTGGAAAACCCTTACGGAAAAAACTACGGGACGATCAGAGTCCAACCCAGAAGAACCTCCACTAATGGAATAAAGAGAATACACCCTATACAAGCTCCTTCCGATCCAACACGGATCACCACAACTCACTTGAAAGAAGAAAATTTAATTACGGACTCCGAAGAACAAGAGATGTCGAAAAATTATTCGAAACGATCTCTCATTCACAATAGACCTCAATCCTCTCTCTCTCTCAAATATTGTAAAGCACTCTTTATCATTTTTAGATGTTTTTCAACTTGCATACATCAACCTTTTATAGGCCCTTGGTAATCTATACATGGAAGCCCAATATATATATATATGGAAACTTCCAATATGCATCAATCATATATTTAATGGAAATCCAATCATAATTGGCTTTCCATAATTGGAAGTCCAATTATATGGAAAGTCAATATATGAAAGATCCAATCATAAATATATGATCAAAGTAAATATGAAAATCCAATCATATAATTGCTTACCATATATGTTTCAAAATAGGATCGATGCACTCCCCGAGCTTCTCCGACACATGGATGGCTCTCGTCGCACTCCGGAATATTCTCCACATAGGTTGGGAACCCTATCCACTCCAACAAAATAGGCTCGGTCCTTGAGAAAAGTAATACCGCAAGAGACAACCACCTTCGTAGTACTGGGATCAATACAAACATACCCTTTTCATGTCCGAGAATAACCAACGTATGATATATGGGTAGATCACGGATCAAGTTTATCCACATAAAGTTCAAGATTATGAGTATAGCAATACAACCAAAAATCTTTGGAGCGACAAGAAAGGATTTACCTTGCAAAAAGAGGATAAAAAAAGATAATTATTCTCAATGACACAAGAGGACATGCAATATATAAAAATTAGCAGCTAAGACCATACAATTCCATAATTTCTTAGAAACATTCATATGAATAAGGAGAGAGCGGGCTACCTCAAGAAGGTGATTTCTTATGTTCAATAATACCATTCTGTTGAGGAGTATACGAACATGAACTCTGATGATCGAAGTATTCCATGAGTTTGACATAGTGCTTGAAACTAGTATTCTAAATGGCGATCGAGGCGGCTGTAGAAGCATGAAAAATTTTCAGCAATAAAGCCCCATGCGCCCAAAGCCAGTGAAGCTCCATGCGCCCAAGACTAGCTTTCCCGAAAGGAGGGCGCATAGCCTGAGACATGGCTATGCGCCCAAGCCTGACTCAGTCAAAGCCATGATCAAAATGTGTACCGAAGCATACGGCTACGTCAGTCTCCACGAGCAATCGTGCACCGAAGCATGCGGCCACGTCAACACCACGACCAACCCACGATCTCGCAGCCTGTATGCTCCTACATTCTATGCACCCAAAGCAGGACTATGTGCCCACATAAAAACCAGCGTATTTTCTCATGTGGGCGCATAACATCATTCCAGCTCAAGAACGACTATAAAAGGAGGGCCTCATCTCTCTTCAAAACACAGAACGGAGAGCATTTTCAAGAGCCAAATTGCTGCACTTCTTGCCAGTGAGCCGAGAGTTAGCAATTTTCTTAGGTTTTCTTCCACTTTTGTAATCGGAGTGTCAACGGAGTAAAGGAGCAACTGACGCTCAATCTCTATCGTCCCATTCCCCAAAATTCTTTTTTGCACTCGTGGATCCTCAGTGCAGGTTCTCTCAGGCGTATTCAATTTGTGGTGCTTGCGCCAATAAAGAAAAGACAGCATTTTCTTCTTCTTTTTTGTGTGTGTCCACAAAAATGGTGACTCTGCTGGGGACTACATTTTTCTCTGACGAGAAGGTGGTGACGCAATCCGATACCGACAAAGTGGGGAGCACTCAGAAGATGCTGATCGAAAAGTTCGATTAGCAGGCGTTCGAAGAGATGCTCTCGAGGGATGGCTCTACTCCCTCGAAATCAGCAAAGCCAAACAAGTCTCGCAAGACTTGGCTTCCGAAGGTTCGTTGTGCATATCCTGCTAGTGTTATAGCAGATATGCAACTGGAGGACTCTGTCACATGGGCGCATGACTCTGCCACAGAAGCTCCCTAAATGGAGAAGGCTCATACCGTTCCGGACTCTACTAGCCCAGTGACTTCTTTCCTGCACAACCAACAACAGGGTGTTCAATACCCGAGACTTGGCAAAGGTAAACACTATGATGCTAAGAATCGGGGTGTGCGACACTCTGGCCAAACTCGACGAGGCTCACAAACGAAGGAGGCAAAACTGGAAGAAAATAGTGCTGCTCCACCAAGCATGCGCCCAAAGCCATGCGCCCAAGGGAGTGTTTGGGCGCATAACCCCAACAAGAACCCTTCTGTCTTCAGCAGGCTGGGCATCCAGAGTCATGTGCCCAAGGCTATGCGCCAGGCTCACTGGATCTATACTATGTACCCACATCAAGGAGGCTCAGACATGCTGTCAAGGAGCATACGTCCAAGGCCAGTCTCCAAGGCCTATGCACCCACAACAAAAAGACAGGCCCCAACGCGTATAGCATGGGGCTGTCTTCAAGGACATCACAGAACTTAGGTGTGGGGGTTGCCCCTGCACGTGAACTAAGTCTGGATGCGCCAACTCTCCTTACGAACCCGCATGCAAAGCTCGGCGATGCATGCAACATGGGTTGTAAGGCCAAACTTCCTTCCGCTGACTTGGGCGACATGATAAATCATAAGCGTAAAGCGAGGGAGGATATAACAATTCATAGTGCGCATCCGTGCACCAGTATTATTATCAACTGTTGTTGCTCCAAAGCGACAAGTGTGTCTCAGAGAAAGTCCGTGTTTCGACGGTTGCACTTCTCTGACGATGAAAAGCCACTGTGTATTCCATCCAACATGGCTTCATGGGGTCCCCCTTACGGAAGCCCCAATCAAAGATGGTGGACTATGAACCCAACTTTCTCTCTCAGTTTTTCGAGAAGAAGAAAAAGAAGTCTACCAACAGATGGCTAGCAGGTTGTCGTATCTGAACGAGTCTATATGGGTACTCGGTCAAAGGCAAGGTTCCGTATGGACGACGAAGAATCCCAAGTTGGGGGTAGTATTCCCTCAGAGTCTGAAGCGGATGACCTCCACACTGGGGGTAGCCTTCCAGAGGACAATGATCCCTCCGAATCCGATGGCGACTATCTACCTCCTCTACCTGAAGATGAAGGACTTGTCCACTCGGAGACAGACAGTATCAGCACCAGTTGTACTGTTTCCTTTGTTTATCCTTGCATGTTATCTACATACATGGCGGACGGAGAAAGACTTGAAGAAGTCAGTTATCAGACCAGCAAACGGCTAGAGGGTCTTGAAACAGCATTCGCCAAGATCACCGATATGCTTACCAGTATCATGGCGGTTCAAGCTGATGGGGCTGTTCCTCTACCTCAACAAAACTTCTCGGCCCACGCTAGTCTGGCTCACAGCAACAACCCTCCTTTACTACAAAAGGAGTATCATTCCGTTGCGCCTCCTCCAAACCTTACAAATGCTGGGGGTGGTCCTTTGCCAACGACGCCTGACAACCGTTCAGTAGTTGTTTTCCAACACCTGCTCAATCAACAGGATGCAATTAATTCCCTGGTCGCTCATCTCGACACCATCTCACACAAAGACGAGCTTTAGAAGATGGAGATATCTCAACCGTATCTCCCTGAGTGGGAGAACGCTACTTGTCCTCCTAACTACAAGCCGCTGATGCTGAATTCATTTGACGGGTTAACTTCTCCTCGTCAGCACATGACGTACTTTAACACACAGACTCTGCACTTGCCTAGAGATGATCCGTTCTTGTCAAAGCTGTTTATTAGCACCTTGCAGGGGGTAGCCTTCGAATGGTTCTGCAGTCTGCCTAACGGATGTATCAACTCATTTAAAGACTTGGAGAGGTTGTTCCTTAACAGGTTTTATGAGAGTGGCATGCATGTTAGTATGTCCACCCTCATCGAGACCAAGCAAAGGAGGACTGAGTCTGTCATCGCCTTCATCGAACGCTTCAGGTGGCTAGCAATGAAGATACCCTTCGGCATACCAGACTCAAAACTCATGGATACTTGTCGACATAACTTTCTTCCTACAGTGAAGTTTTTTTTTGGGTATACATAAGTATGATACATGGCCCGCTTTCATTGGGGCCGCTGATACTGCTGAAAACGACGTTCCTAACTTGGAACTACTGGGGTTAAAAACACCCAAGCCCGAAGACAAGGACAAGCATCCTCAAATTATCCCTGTTCGTGGGGGTAAAGGAAAAGAAGTCCTGAAGGTCGACACATCTAAAGGAGCTTCCAATTCTCAAGGCGCCTCTGATAAGCCTAAGGAGATTTTCTCCTTTGACGAAGACGATGTCTTTACCATCTTTCACACATTGACGAAAGGTAATAAGCTGACATTGCCTCCACCACGACGTCCTGTAGAGGCAAACCAGCTCAACGATCCCAAGTATTATCTCTATCATCAGTACGTGCATCATTCCACCAAGGACTGCATCGTCCTGAAAAAGAAGATACAACAGCTTATCGACAGCCAAGTGATCAACCTCGAAGCTGAAGACAAGGTTGTATCCTCTAACATGATCTCTCTTCAGTTTGGTGAGTTTCTTCCCACAGAAGTTCCAGACGGCGTGGTCCCGATTCCCAAGGCAATAATGGAAGTCGTCAACCTACCGCCAGATCGCAACCCTACCTTGGTGCCACTCACAACTGAACGTGGTGAGATCATGTGGGTCCATCCGGACCTTGTGCAAGAAGTGATGCAGGGGGTAGTACCTCCCAAAGCAAAAAGGGGCAAGAAGTACAAGTCATTCCATATGGTATCCTCTCCCATCTACGAGGTTCTATCTGGCGAGACGCGATCGGGGAAGACTTATCTTCGGACGTACGATCCCGCACAAGAAGAAGCAGTACCTTCTCAAGCTCCTGCTGCCCCCACAAGCTCAAAAGTTGGCCCGTCTAAGCCTCCAACTACGGACAAAGCCAAGCAGAAGGAGACGCGGTTTGACAAATCTCTGAAGGCGCCAGCTCCAGAAGGCATGGATCGGCCCTACAACTTTGACATACTGGCACAGCTAGCCAATACACCTGCCAGGTTGTCTCTGTTCGATCTATTACGACTCTCCAAAGAAACACTGGGCAAAATCCGTCTCAAATGCCAGATCGGTGATCTCCGAACGGAGGTTTCCTGCTATGTGATTGATGCCAATGTATCCTACAACGTCTTGTTGGGACGTCCATGGATACATGAGAACATGATCGTTCCTTTCATACTTCACCAGTGCTTCAAATATGTCAACAGCGACGGTGTCGTGAAGACAGAGTTTGCCGATGTCGATCCTTTTAAGGACATCGAAGCTTACTATGGAGATTCGGTACTTTACCAATCCCAGCCCCCCAAGGATGACGGCAACGAAGCTGACAATGAAGCTGAAGCAAGCCCATCCTCCAATGATGGTCCCCTGATTATCCGAGTCAAAGGACGTACTACTCCAAAAAGTACTCCGAAGCCTCTCACAATCTGGATAAAAAAGAAGAACCCTGACAAGGTCAAACCATTGACCATCACTCTCAGCAAGACACCCCGGGAGGAACCTACTGATGCCCGTCCTCCCAATCCTGAAGAATTACCCTACGTGGTGAACTCGGCCAAGACTGCGGCTCCTCTTCCAGATGATGATCCTCTCAATGAGTATATCAATACTCATAATAATGTACCTTCAGCGGATGATGTTATCCCTGAAGAAGAACTTGCATATTTCCTTAGTAAAGGTTTATCTTTGAATTACTCCGATGTCTATCAATCTGTAAACCACTACATAGATACGATATACGCTCTAGAGAACGGCATAGGACCATACCTCTGCATGTCGGTCACGACGCCTCACCTGCGGGAAAAAGTTTACCCTGAAGATATCCTCTACTTCATCGTTCCAGCCAGAAAGAATGATGAAGAACTAATCATCTTCGGTCGTATAATTGGCGAGAGAAATTTTGTTCCAGACTCTACTTCTTCCAAGCACAACACAGAAGCTGACCATGACTCTGGGAAAATGTAATTTTTTCGGTATAGTTGGCAGGCCAAGAATATCATCCAGTACATGGGATATGACATCAAAAGCGACCGGGGACTGAATTACGGCCGAGGACGACGATTGCCAATACGATACTTTGCTCCTCCGGGCAAACCCGAGAACTACTATCAATGAAGCGGTGTTGGTTTGGGTTATGTCACTCCTCTAACAACTCCCGAAAGATCAGATGATGAAGCAGATCGTTGTTCTCATTCTTCTGATTCCTCCCTCTGGGACTCAGACTCCATTATTGGCGACATGTTCAAGGCAACTCTGTCCATCAATATGGTTTCCGTTGATCAAATTACAGACGATGTCCAATCAATCGAGCTCGAACAATGGGCTCAAAAGATGGACACTAGGTGGGAGCTGCGCTTCGAACAACGTGAACTACCTACCGAAGACGAAGTCATCCAAGTCAATCTAGGAGATGAATCATCTTTCAAACCAATCTTCATCAGCAAAAGTTTATCTGGCGATGAACGCCAATCTCTTATACAGCTTATAAGAGAATACATCGACGTCTTCGCATGGAGTTATAAAGATATGCCAGGCTTGGACCCTAAAGTCGCCATGCACCGCCTGAATATTTTGTCTAAAGCTAAGCCCGTGAAGCAGCAACAACGACGATTCTGACCAGACGTCATGGAAGCCATCGAGAATAAAGTCAAGAAGCTCATTGCCAGTGAATTCATTTGCGAAGAACAACATCCAGACTGGGTTGCCAACATCGTCCTAGTCATAAAAAAGAATGGTAAAGTTCGAGTCTGTATCGACTACCGTGATTTGAACTCTGTATGCCCGAAAGACGAGTTCCCTCTACCGATCACTGACGTAATGATCGACAATACTTGCGACTTCGAGTGGATGTCCTTCATGGATGGATTCTCAGGCTACAACCAGATCAAGATGTTCCCCGACGACGAGAAGCACACATCTTTTCGAACACCGTTGGGGGTATACTGCTACATGGTGATGACCTTCGGATTGAAAAATGCAGGGGCGACATATCAGTGAGCCATGAACACAATTTTTTGCGATCATTTGTGCAAAACTGTGGAGTGCTACATAGACGATATCGCAGTCAAAAGTCGTCTTAAGGGCAACCACCACCAAGACTTGAGAACGGTATTCGAACTAATGCGTGCACACCAACTCAAGATGAATCCAACCAAGACTTTTTTGGGAATCTCCAGGGGCAAGTTCTTTGGTTTCATCATCACTTTAAAGGGTATTCTGGACCCGAAGAAGGTGAAGGCTATCCTCGACATGCATCCTCCAAGAAACCTCAAAGAGTTACGCGGACTACAAGGAAGGCTAGCCTACATCAGACGATTTATTTCTAACCTCTCTGGAAGGTGTCAACCATTCACTCAGCTTATGAAGAAAGACGTATCTTTCGTCTGGACTGAACAATATCAACGCGCATTCGACGACATCAAGGCGTACCTTACAAGCCCTCCAGTATTGGTAGCTCCAATAATGGAAAAACCCTTCTTACTATATGTTCGTGCTATGGACCATTCTCTTGGTACCCTATTAGCTCAGAAGAACGAAGGCGGCCACGGACAGGCAATCTACTACCTCAGCCGCACAATGGTGGGTGCCGAGCACAGATACACACCGGTGGAGAAGGAATATCTTGTACTGGTATTTGCCATCCAGAAGACACGCCACTATGTGTCTAGGTAGACTATCCATATTATATTTAAAGTCAACCCTCTCAGAATACTCATGACTAAACCGAGCTCTCTCAATTCCCGTTTAGCTACATGGGCAATGCTGTTGACTCCATACGATATGCTCTTAAAAGGCCAAGCATTAGCTGATTTTCTAGCAGCTCATCCAGTGCCAGAATCGTCCAAACTCTACGACGAAATCCCCGACGAAGTGGCGAAGTCTAACACTGCAACTGAAGAAACCCCATTTGGCGAATGTTCTTTGATGGCGCATCAAGAACGGGACCTAAAGAAAATATCGTGGCTGGAGTAGGTGTCGTGCTCCTGTCACCGGATCATCTGGTTATACACCGTGCGTATTCTCTTGTGGAACCATACACCAACAATGTGCCGAATATAATGCCCTATTAATCGGTCTACAACTGGCGAAGCAACTAGGAGTTGACTATCTAGAAGCTTACGACGATTCTAAGCTAATAGTCAGTCAGGTCCGAGGGGATTATGAAGTTTGCCACGAAGATCTCATCCCCTACCACAGAACAACATCGAGTTGGCGTCTACTTTCGCTGGATTCTTCATCGAGCACGTACCTCGACTACAGAATATAGAAGCAGATGCTCTAGCCGGTATCGCTGCTTCCTTGACCGTTCCTACCAATACTAAGCAGTCGATCACAGTGTCTGGTCGAGAATTATTCTGTGTGAAAGATGCCTTGCATATTCATCACAGTTACACAACGAAAACAAGCGTCGATGGTAAAGACTAAAGATTTTCTTTAATAGACTACGTCGTCTATGGAATCCTTCCCGAGGACCCGAAGGAAGCAGTATCCATCCAAAGGTGATCCCTCAGATTTTACTACGACACAGCTACCAAGATATTGTACCGACGCTCTTACGAGGGGCTACTATTACGATGCTTATCAGACACAGAAGCCAAACATGCACTCCGGGAGGCTCACGATGGAGTTTGTGGTACACATCAACCAGGCCCCAAATTATAAGATCGCCTCAAACGAATGGGTTATTACTGGCCCACAATGATAGCAGATGTTGTTGAATATGCAAAGAAGTGTAGATC
The DNA here is from genome assembly GCA_029216955.1 of Iris pallida. Lineage (NCBI taxonomy): Eukaryota > Viridiplantae > Streptophyta > Magnoliopsida > Asparagales > Iridaceae > Iris > Iris pallida. Next base: position 2,909,175 of record JANAVB010043019.1, read on the forward strand.
TTGTCAGTTCCACGCCGATTTCATTCATCAACCTTCGGAGTTTCTACACCCGACGGCAGCATCTTGGCCGTTTGAAGCCTGGGGCATGGACGTCAAAGGACCAATCAGCCCGCCATCCTCTAAAGGACATCGGTTTATCCTAGCCATAAACGATTACTTCTCTAAATGGGCGGAAGCTATACCGCTCACCGAAGTGAAGACGTCAAACATGATCAGTTTTATCAAACATCACGTCATCTACCGCTTCGGCCTACCTCGCAGGATCATCCATAATAATGGTCCACAGTTCGCAAGCCATGCATTCTATCGGTTCTACGATAAGAATCGAATCCAGAACATAGCCTCTACTGCCTACAATCCAACGGCTAACGGGCTAGCAGAAGCCTTCAACAAAACCATCATAAAACTTCTCAAGAAGTTCGTGTCTTCAAGCAAGTGCGATTAGAATGAGAAGCTCGGCGAATGTTTATAGGCCTATCGTACAACGGTCCGGACTCCAACAGGCAGTACGCCATTCTCTCTAGTTTATGGGAGCGAAGCAGTTCTTTTCTTAGAAATCCAGATTCCTTCTCTTCGAGTAGCCCTAGCCAGTGAGCTGACTACTGAAGAAAGCTACCATCTACGACTCCAGGAGCTCGAAGTGCTAGACGAAAAATGCTTGTTAGCTCAGCAGCGTATTGAGCTATACCAAGCATACCTTTCCAAAGTTTTTAATAAAAAGGTGAATGAAAGGATCTTCCAAGTTGGGATCTGGTCTTAGCAGTGAGAGGACCAATGGTCATGACGTACAAAACAAAAGAAAAATTCCAGCCTAAATGGGAAGGTCATTTCATCATAGAATCAGTGTATTCTAACGGTACGTACCGGCTAACCAAGTCTGATGGTGACTTGCTCATGATGCCTATCAACGGCAAGTTCCTGAAGAAATACTATGTGTAACCCTTTTTTTGTTCACATATGTTCAGTCATGTAAATGTAGTACGATGCTTATATGATTTAAAAAACTATCTAACTATTATCCGTATTTCAAGAGTCTTGAATATGCCCTGGATAATAGGTCCTCTAAAAAAATTCCCCCAGTGGAATCATTCCCGTTTTTGACCCTGTCGAAACTCGGTTTGACGAAAACAAGTTACGTCCCTATTACCTCTGAATTATTTTCTGATAATTATTTCCCCAGTGGAATGATTAAATGTTTTGCCATGTCCACATAACCTCTGAGCAAAGTAGTCATCAAGGATTATCACGTCCCTATTATCTCTGAATTATCCACTCCTACCTAATGTTATATATCTTTCCACGTCCATATTACCTCTGGTCAGATATAGAACATCCTCTGCTATTACGTCCATATTACCTCTACTAGCTGCTTCATTCAACTTATTATCTATATTCGAATAACTTGAATATAAAACGGATAATAGGTCCACATCACAATTCTCCAGCGGAATACCCACCAGAAATATCCTGGCCACGTCCACATTACCTCTAGCATCCATATTTCATAAAATCACATTCACTTCTGAAAGGATTCTTTATTTTGTACTTCAACGTCTATCAAGAGACAGAAAAAAGGTACAAGAGCCGTGACGGCTAGAGAAAAAAGGAGTTACAAAAATCTACGGGATACACAGGCGATTGATGCTTTCCCTTAGAGCCGCAATTTTGACTTCAGACTTCATAGTAGCTCGGCGTTGTGCCTCTTCTTGACGAGCGGCTTCATCTTCGAAGAGGGACTCAGATGCTCCCCCTCCAACTTCGCCAGTTGTTCTTCTAAACGGGCAGAAGTGGTGGCAGTCATGGCAGCCTGAGCCAAGTAATCTTCCTGTTCAGATGTCGCCGCCCTCAAGTCAGCTTCCAGCTGGGCGATCTCGTTCTTGATCTGTGCAATGTGATTATACTTCTAGTGATCTACGCAGCCAGCCTGTTCTTCGAGGCAGCACGGGCCTCGCTTGTAGCATTGAACTGGCTATACTGGTCAGCCAGCTCGCCGATCTCTCGAACAAGGGCGTCTTTTCTTTCCTGGAAGGTAGCCTTCTCCTCCGTAAAAGCCATCATCAAAGCCTCGTCCTCTGTACGGAACAGCGACGTCAGGCTCTGCTGTTTGGTATCCTGGAACTTGGCCACCTGACCCTCCAGGTCGTTCAGAACTTTCCTCACAGTATTGGCCCGCTCTTCATGGCCGACAATGCTCTCGAGGGCCGCCACTTGACATTCGGCGACAGCCTTCACAGGAACGAAGGCAGCATTCCGATTTAGGACTCCAGGAAGCTTCGCTTTCAGTACAGAATAGAAAGCTTTGATGACTTCCTGGGCCATCTCTTCATCTTCGGTGGAGGTCGTCGGAGAAGAGGCTTGGAAAGTTTCCTCCACTTCAGGAAGGAACACCTGACAAGAAGCCAAACCTGACAGAGAAAACAATATATACATCAGTAACCAAAAAGAGAGGGAGGAAAGGTGAAAGAATTGTAATTTCGTACCTTCGGCTTGCTCAACTCCAACCTGGGCTGCACCGTCAACCTTGGTTTCAGGAAAACCAAGAGCAGGCCCAAACTGTTCAAGAAGGACAATATCAAGGCCCTGAGCGGCATCAGGCCTGATATCTTCCACAAGCTTAGCCGAAACATGAGCAGATTCAGCAACAGCCCCCTCAGCAGGCTGCTCGACCTCTCTTTCCGTAGCCGATACAGGCTCACTAGCAGCTCCCTCCATACCAGCAAAATTGGAGGAGCCGGGAACAACTTCTGTCCTTTTCCTAATGGCGGGGACTATCTTCGCGAGGGGTTCTTTCTCCCTGTCTGCAAGGGAACATACAGTCGTGGTCAGCCTCACAAGGAGCACGCAAAATCGAAGTCGGAAAATCTCATCCGAAGAGAGGCGCAAAGGCAACGTACCCGCAGGAAGATGAACCGATTGGACTTGGTTCACGTCTAGCTCTTTCATCGTAGTTCCTATTGTAGACATATCCCCCACAGATATGTCGTAGGAGAAATTGATCTTTTGATTACCGTCATGGTCCGGGCCTTTACCCCGATCTTCCTGTCGCTGGTGATTTACAGCTGAAGAAGATCCGCCCTTATCCATCGGTCGGAGGCGAGCAGGGGACACTGTCGTCACCTCCACCTCCTCAGAAGAGGAGGCACCTGCCTCAGCTCTAACTTCGGGGTCCTGTGCAAAGAACAAATGCATGGATAAGAAAGCTTCTAAAGGCTTGACCAGAACGGCTATGGAGTCTAGAAAGGGATCCACCTCCCGAATAATAATGGCCCGTGACGCCACTCCTCCTCTTCTAGTTTGTCGGGAGACCTCCTCAAGGGAGGCGAGCCAGCACCCACTTCCTTGGCTCTCCTCAGGGCAACAATTTTCTTCTTTCGCTTGAAGGTTGGCTCTTGGGCCAATTCAGTTGAAGCTTTCCTCTTCTGTGGAGGATTGAGAGGAGAAGAATCATCATATTTCGTGTCCTCCTTCAGAGATACAGTTGGCTCCCTAAAGATAGCTTCTAGTCGTGGTACTACGACTGGTTTTGTGGTGGGAACAGTACTTTTCATCTTACGGCCCTTCGGCGCCTTTTTCGTAGGAAGGGGGCCAAACCGAGTCCCCAATATCAGGCTATGTTCACGATCATACTGGGGATTAAAAGTATTGATCTGAACGTAAAATTTGGCGTCGGCATAGCACAAATGGGTCTCAGGCTTATCCAAGGACAGAGTGAAGATCGCCCCCGTGCACCCGGCGTTGTAGTACATCCAAGCACGCGCCCCATCAATCAAGCTGCCTATCGACTCCAAATACGGGCTAGCATTTCCCAGAAGGAGCTGGTTGTAGCCGAACTGTCATACGAAACGGCTTGGCAGATACGGCTCCAGATAGGTATAATTCCTGTTCCGGAGCACCAGATGTGATGGTCTAATAGACTGAAGCCAGTGAAACGCCCCAGCAGTCAAATTAGTGGCATGAACTCCCTCATCTACTAAGATATCTCCTGCATTACCGCTGTCGGACGGAGAGGATACTCTGAAGAACTCATAGTTCTGTGAGAAGCCTTTCTGCAAGCAGGTACACCGGTGACGGCCCAATCTGCATCACGAAATCTACTGAGAAAGGCGTCTCCTGCCAAAGAGTCTGCCACTGGCCCAGCATTCATTAGGGAAGGACAATATAGTAGCAGCTACCCTATCAGGAAATGATACGGAAGCTCGATCCGGGCGAAGTGGGGCATGCCGTCGGGAGTCACCCCATTCCTGACAAAGTCCCGCAGTCCTCGTCCAGTGGCACATACCATTGCGGGAAGCAATGCAAGACGGTGTCCGAACGCCAACTTTACAGTCGAAAGTATCATAACCGGCTTATTCTTTCAATGGAACCTGAACCTCCAGGGACTACGCAGTCACGAAGCCAGATCATTAAGAAAGCTGCCAGCACAGCTTTCTCCGACAACGGATATTCGGCTTGACGGAAGTAATGGCCAATCGGAGACCCAGGATCATCACTATCCTCAGTATCCGCCGTTTCATAATCCGCCATCCGAGCTTCTATATCGGACTTGGTTATAGGTTTTAAGATCGAAAAGGAGGCCGGGTCTTCCCCTTCTTCTTGAACGAAGACATAGCCCATCCAGGCTCTCGTGTGGGGATTGGCCCCCTCGGTCCTCATTTTCTTATTAATCCTATGACAGATAAGAAGGTGGCAGAGCAATTCCTTGTATACATCAATCATTCCGGAGTTCTCACTCTCCAGATCTTGGAGTTCTTCATCACAAGGCATGTACTCTTCGTAGGGCTTCGTACCCCAGGGAAGCTTCCATACTTCCTGCATTTCATGGAGAGCCAATCCCATCTCCCCAGCCGAAGTAAAGAAGGTACAAGTGTGAAGGTTATATAACTCGGCCAAAGAAACAAACATTGGCCAGTTGACCCTTACACCATATTGAGTGGCCCTAACAGCATAGTAAAGGCCAGCAGTCTTCAGGGTGGCTTCATACGTGGAAAGAATCCAGCCAGTAAGATTGCTCCAGAATGAAGACGGATACCTCCAGCCTTCCATCTGCATCTTCTCTACGGGATACGACACATCCCCCGTCATCATCAAATGGCAAAGCGTGTCAGCGGCATAAAGATGGAGGTTAGTAGGAATGTCATTCACTACGACGCCAGGTTGCAGTCCCCTCGTAGAGTAAGATGCAGAGCCCCGGACACATTTGAAAGTGTCCTTTCTCCGATCGCCTGAGTCAAACTGTATTCTTCCAGAGATGACTCCGGGGAGCTCAGGAGTTAGCTCCCACTTCATCTGTCGTCGCACAGTTAAGGCAGTGAAAGCAGACAAGGGATACTGGCGCTCCATCGAAGGTAGCCACATCATCTGATTTTTTGGACTAATCACCATGGGATTTCTCAAACGTATGGTCTCACCATCTTCAAACCCCACACTATTACCAAACAAGAAGTACGACTTCTTGAAGCGACGTGCCCCTCCACGCACGAACTTCTCATCATTAATCATCTGCCTCAAGAAGGACTTATCATGTTCAAGTATGGCGAGGGTCCGCTCCGTAGGCTGATTTTGACTAATCTTGGCCTGAATCGTGCTGATCATATTTGTTATGGGACTGGTATCAAGGGCCTGATAAGCAGAGCCGAAAGGGATTCCCTCAAATTTCGGGACAAACATGCTTACAGCAAGGACAGAAAGAAAGTCAGACTCAGAAATTCGCAGGAAAAACTAAGTTCTGAAAGACTTTTATGTGCCTAAAGGGCTATGCGCCCAAGGGACTATGCGCCCAAGGGACTATGCGCCCAAAGGGATATGCGCCCAAAACAAGACATGTGGGTGCATAACACACGAACAGTACGTGGGCGCATAACATGCCACAGTTAGAAGGCACATAACATGGCAACACGTGGGCGCATAGCACACCACAGTGTTGGCGCATGACTTCTTTGGGCGCATAATGATGCTCATAGAAGTATGTTGCCTTAGACGGAAGCGCCCAGGCAGAAGAAAAGTCCGAGCGTCATAAATTAACGCTCGAGACTTTGTTTTTGAAGCATGTCCTTACCTAGAATCGGGTCCTGGACTGCCGAGGATGTTGCCGCAGGAGGAGAGCCACTTGGTGCAGTCCCCTTGCCCTTCGTGTATCTCTTGGCGACCTTGGGAGACATGATTCTCAAAGAAAGAAGATGAAGAGTTTTTAAAAAAAATTCTAAGAGAAGGGAATAATGAGCTCTCTCTCATTCAGGGCCTATTTATAGGCACAGGCCGCATACTATGTGCCCACTTAGCTTTATGCGCCTATGCGCCCATTGCGTAGTATGCGCCCACAATGGCCTATGCGCCCACGTAAAAAACCAGTCCCTTGCACACTATGTGACTGCCATTTGCTGACATGGACAACGTATGAAGGATGGACCGCTTCAAATTCCACCCCGATGAATCTGTCAGTTCAAATTTTGAGGAAGATCTCAACAGTCGTATCTCTCTGACAGGCTGGCCAAATACTATGCGCCCAAAGAGAGGGCCGTGCTATGCGCCTATTGCATCACGAGAAGACGATCCATGCTTCTTTCAAAGTATTTCGAACTCGTTCAAGTATCGAAAACTTTGAAGGGGGTCTTGTAGAAGCATAAAAAAATTTCAACAATGAAGCCCCATGCGCCCAAAGCCAGTGAAGCTCTATACGCCGAGCCAGTGAAGCTCTATGCGCCCAGCCAGTGAAGCTCCATGCGTCCAGCCAGTGAAGCTCCATGCGCCCAAGACTAGCTTCCCCGAAAGGAGGGCGCATAACCTGAGACATGGCTATGCGCCCAAGCCTGGCTCAGTCAAAGCTATGATCAAAACGTGCACCGAAGCATACGGCCACGTCAGTCTCCACGAGAAATCGTGCACCGAAGCATGCGGCTACGTCAATACCACGACCAACCCACGATCTTGCAGCCTGTATGCACCTACATCCTATGCGCCCAAAGCAGGACTATGCGCCCACATAAAAACCAGCGTGTTTCCTCATGTGGGCGCATAACATTATTCCAGCTCAAGAACGACTATAAAAGGGGGGCCTCATTCCTCTTCAAAACACAGAACGGAGAGCATTTTCAAGAGCCAAATTGATGCACTTCTTGCAAGTGAGCCGGGAGTTAGCAATTTTCTTAGGTTTTCTCCCACGTTTGTAATCGGAGTGTCAATAGAATAAAGGAGCAACTGCTGCTCGATCTCCATCGTACCATTCTCCAGAATTCTTTTTTGTACTCGGGGATCCTCAGCGCAGGATCTCTCAGGCGTACTCGATTTGTGGTTCCTTGTGCCAATAAAGAAAAGACAACATTTTCTTCTTCTTTTTTTGTGTGTTCACAGCGGCCGCCTAAGCGCTACGCGGCTGCTCTCCGCACCGCTCTTGTTGTTGACACTGGAGGAGGTGGCTATCATAGATTTGACAACGTAGGTAGAGTAAGGCAGCGTAGGCGGACGTCTAGGCGGAGCAATACATTCCTAGATGTTTTGACAAAACAGTTTTATAAGCATTATGAACCTATGTTTCACTTTTACATGACTGAAACTTCATAAATCTTTATTCTACAACTTAGTTATGCATAAAAACCCTAAAATATGTATAATATGTAAAAAAAGTAGTAAAATAGTAAAAAAATGTATCAAGTGCTTAGGCGGTAGGCAGACCCTCTGCGTCGTACATCTGCCTACTATCGTTTAGAACCTTGCTTGAAAATCTCTGTTTTTATACTTGATGCAAACATCAAAATGATTAGAAATTTTAGCTAAAAAGATATGAAAAATAGACAAAATATCAGGCCTAGAACGAAGAAAAGTGTAACTCCACTTTTTTAATTTCACGAATTTTTGGAATATTTTTATACTTTTAATAAATGATGTTCAAGTTTAATGCTTAGATTGAATTATTATATCATGGTTAGTAGATAATGAATTGGGAATAACTGAAATAGAATATTTCTCCAAGTCCTAACTATTTTGTGTGGTCCCCAAGCTCTAACTAATTTTTTTAACAACCTAACAAATTTTCTAATAGATTTTGGGTAATTATGTAAATAGCATTTGGAGGCGGACCAATTTGTAAAATAACCAATCTTTTCCTCCTTTCTATAAAACCCAGCAGAGGAGAGAGAAATGAAATCCCATTCTTCACAGACCTTTGAAGCTCCTTTCCCCATTTCCCCCCAAATTTTGAGGTCCAAACCCTAACCCTAATCGATAGCCGACGGCGCAGCCATGGCTCCTGTAACACCCTATTTTCTGAAATTGGGGATTTTTGAAAATTTATTATTTTTATTATTTATTAATGGTGTTTAGGGCATGATATGATTTTTGGTGATTATTAGTGTGATTAGAACCATTTCTAAGTCATTCTAAGTCATGACTTATGACTTTGTGACTTGTTAGTATAACTTAGTGTAAACCCTAGTTTTTCTTAACCTAGAAGTTGCCATGACCATGAAAGCTTAGCCATAGGCTTAGAACACCAAATTAGTAATTTTTAGCCTAAAGGGTATTTTGGTAATTTTCTAGAAATTATTTGGAATTATTTGTATTTATGTGTTTTTATTATTGGTTAGTGTCATGAGAGCCCCTAACCAAGTTTAGCCTAATCTAGAGATTAGTTACTAACCTAGAATGCTAAGGGGATGGATATTTCCAATGGTTAAAGTAGAGTAAATATCTTGATATTTACTTTATGGATATTTTCCATGAATTACTCAAAATATCCCAACCCCTTTACACAAAGTCTTGCCTTAGCCTAGAAGAAAGCCAAGGACACCTCCCCTACCCCCATGGCAGCCAAGGGCATCCCCCTAGCAGCCCATATTTCTATTTAATCCCATTTCTTTCATTCATGAAAATTTTACATGAATTTAAATCCTAGAAAATCCTATTTTCTTCACAAGACCACAACTTGATCAATTTTGATCCAAATCACCTCTAGTTTCTTGCATTGGACTCCCCTACACTAGAGGGTACTAGTTAGGGCCTGCTATTGAGGATTTGGAAGCTTTTGGCATCACAAACTTGAAGGATACACACCCCTCCTCTTCTTTGATTTTTATTGGATTTGCACAAATAGGTAAATGCCCATAAACTTTGTTAATTTTGTGTTTTCTCTTCATATTTGCATGCATCTAGGTACTAGGGTACTGTAGGACAAATTTGGTGAAAGTTTGAGTTGGTTTGGTGTCCGTATCGGACACGTATCCTAAACTAGGAAACCATGTTTGATGAAATGCCACTGAGAAATGGATTTTGTTAAAATGTAAAACAAATTACATAACCTAGTAGCCCTAGACTTGCTGATCATAAAACACCTAGACTGAGCACGTTTTTGTGCTGTGTCCGTGTCCAAATTGGATACGAACCCACTGCACGAGACCCTCGTGCATGCCCTGCTACCCTCCCTTCGTGCGCACTGCACAGACCACTAGGACACACCAAAATTGGTGGACACGAGGGGGCAGTGTCTGCGCACATGCCCCTAAAATTTGGTGTCGCCTCGTGTCGTGTCGAGTGAGAAATCTCACTCGTACTGGACACGGGCTGTCAGCGCACACGCGCACAGGGACGACTTTGAGCGTGTCGTGTCGCATGGACACGACACTTGGGTGTCTCGTGATGACACGGGCGTGTAGCCGTATTCGTGGCATACACGAGGACACGAACACGAGACGTATCGTGTCCTGTGTCGCGAGCACGAGGCGTGTGACAGCGTACACGACGCTGTCGAAACACGCGTGTATCAGTCGTATTTTCACGACTGATACGGGGTTCGTTTTGTGTCCACGAGTGTCGTGGACACGTTTTAGGGTGTGCAACGTATAGCTCTATATGTGGGCTACACATGTACACGACCACGAGACGTGTCGTGTCTCGTGGTGTGTCCACGAACACGTGGAACGCGTGCACGATGCTGTGCACGCGTTGAGTGTCAGAAATTTACCCGTGTAGTGTTTTTGTGAGATTAGACACATGAAACCGTGTCATGGTGTCGTGTCAGGCACCTAGGACACTAGGGTATCTATGGGGTGTCAGTTACCAACCAATTGATTCGAGTCTTAGCTCGTTTTAGAGTGTGTATTTCGAGTTACCCTGTTTCGAGATAAACAGTCTACAGTTCCTGTTTTTAGGATTTTTCCAGTTTTCAAAAGTGGATTTCAAAACCAAATTTGATATGTTTAATGCATTGTATGAGTGTATTTTAGTATGTATATACGTAGTATATATGTATATGTGAGTGTGGGTGAGATTTGGGAATAAATGGTAGTGTATAGGTGGAGTTATGTATATATATACATATGTATATATGTTATTGTATGTGTGTGTTGGGGAGCCAACTTGGTTCCAGAAATTCTGGAACCCTTTTCCCCTGTCCAGCCTTCTCTTTCCAGCCCTCTCTCACTATCCTGCACTTCTCTCTTCACTCTCTCTCTCATTCTCTCTCTCTTACTCTAAGTCTCTCTCTCTTTTATCTCTATATATAGGTGATATATATATATATATATATATATATATATATATATATATATATATATATATATATATATAAATATATATATATATATATATATATATAGGTTGATAGGTTGATATATATATATATATAAAAAAAAAAAAATATATATATATATATATATATATATATATATATATATATATATATATATATATATATATATATATATAGGTTGATAGGTTGATATATATATATATATATATATATATATATATATATATATTTTTATATATATATATATATATATATATATATATATATATATATATATATATATATATGTATAAAAAAAAAAAAAAAAAACAAATATATATATATATGTATGTATATATAAATGATATATATACATTTGTATTAGGTCTCTTTATGTCAATATATAGATATATGTGAGTGGGGGGTTTGTAGTATATTTAGTATTCATATATTGGTATATAGGTAGTGGATACTTGGGTATATCCATATATGTAGATATATGTTTATATGTATGACTTCTAGTTATAGGTTATATGGAAACCCTATGACTAGCCTATGGCCAAGAGTATTAGCCTATGGCTTGGGGCTAACCCTAATGGCCCAAAACCCAACTTGATGACCCTTGTTGACTAAGGGTTGATCAAAGCCAATCTTAGGTCAAAGTTGACCTAGTTCACCTAGAATTGACTAGGAATGACCTAAAACAACTAGTTGACTAGTTTGACTAAAACCCTAACTAGTGTTTGACTAGTTGACTTAAAGTTGACCATTGTTGACCATGGTTGACTAAAGTCAACTATTGGTCAAACCATGACCTAATTGACCTAAAAATGACTAGTTCAACTAGTCTGACCATATTGACTTAATCACCTTATTGACTAGTCTTTGTTGACCTAATTACCTGACTGACTAGTCTTTGTTTGACCAATACCTTAGTTGGTCTAAGTTTGACTTAGACTTGACCCAGATTGATCATGTTGACTAGTATTTGACTAGTTTGATTAGAGTGTTGACCAGGAGTTGACTTTAACCTAGATTTAACTAATCTTGACTTGTTTGACCTTGTTTGACTTTATTTGACTTAGTTTGATTTCCTGTGATCTAGTATGACTTCCTGTGACCTAGTTGACTATTAGAGTTGACCAAGAGTTGACTTCTGACCAGATTGACCTAGAATCATGTAGTATGCATTGTATACTTTATTTTTACCATTGTGGATACATTGTGACTTGTATTGCTCTGATTAGGAGCCATACACCTCTCCTCAGACAGTATATCCTCTTCAGATATTCAGTTATCAGGCGAGTACATTCTCTGACCGTTTCATACTTGTTCAGGCTTTACTTCTCGCTCTAGATTACTTTACTTGATGCTGTCACGTTGGTAACACGTATTGGTACTATATGGATCTTTACATGAGATGTTATCCCCCTCGGGAGCATCGGGTACTTCATGTTACGTATGTTTTACTTTCATCATGTACTCCTATGCTTCCATCATGCATGTATACTCATGTGATCATGTACTCTCATGTTTACTGAGCCCTCATGTATACTATCATGTGCACCCTTTCATGGGCCCCATGTGATATCATGTATAATAACGTAACTTGTATAGATCCTTGTGTATTGATTGGGGTAACGGGGGAGTAGAAGTAGACATGTGAATAATTCTAAAGTAGTATAATCATGTGCAAACTCAGCAGTGTAATCATGTATAAATTCTAGCCATTCACATGCCTATCTTGTGCTCTACATCACTAGTCACTTACAGTTCTCTATATACAGTAGATATTTCATTACAGCTATCTCTTTTACAGCGTATATTTCCTTTCAGCAGTTCATGTATCTTACTCTATTGCCTGTATCGTATTTCCTAACCTGATATGAACTGCGTGAGATGTATTGTGCTCGTTCTTGTCCTGACTGGACCTGTTGAAAATATTACAGAGGATGAGGATGAGGCCCTGGTGTCTACCTATTATGAAGCAGGACTAGATGATACTTATGTTGTGGACCCTCAGCAGGATCCACCTGCAGCTGAGGATATTGCCCCAGTAGTCTAGGCTAGTTTAGCTAGACAGTATTTTCTGTATTATCTTTTTGTCTCACATCTGAGTTGTATTTTGAGATGTTGAGATATATAGACTCTTAGACTTATTGTATTATGAGTTGACATTCTGGATGTTATGTATCCTAGACACTTAGACTTATTTCATCTATGCTATGGTTCTCTTTGAGTTACTATCTATCTATCTATCTGTTCTTCATTCTTCTACCTTAGATGTGATTGAGACAGCATGTTGTGATGTTACCTCCATTCGGAGAGTATAAACTGTACAGGTACTTTTATATTGTTAGATGATTGACCTAGGACAACGTTCTACCGCCGACACTGCGGCGTAGGCTGGACGTACCCACTTCTCGTACCCTTACTCTAGGGTGCGGGTCGTGACAGCTCCGGCGGGTCTTTACTTTCGTCGGTGACAACATAGCACGAACGACGGCCCTCCACGACGAGTCCCAGCAGCACGCGGCCCATTCTTGGCGGCCGACCACTCTCGAGTCATCATCTCCGGCGGCTTTTATTTTCTCCGACGACGATGAGTCATCCTTCTTCTCCGACGTCAAGTTTCCACGACAGCTAGGTCTTCATTCCTCCTCCTCCGAGTTTCGGAGACGGATCTCGACGCACATGGCAATCATCTCCGACAACGACTGTGCAAAGTTCACCTTGGCAAGCAACGATCGCTATCCGACAACAAGATCCGATCATCATTCATCCTTCCAGGCGACGCACCCTTCCTTGACGACGAAGAACGACGATAACGGCTTGGCAACCCTTCTCCGGTAACGACGACGTTGAGATCAACTTCTCCACAACAAGCAGGCGATTTTTCTTTTGGACGACTGATCGGGACAACATACTTGTCATTGAGCACACGATGAGTATCAGACATAGATTCTTGATTCTTGAACTGGATTTAATAACACCTATCATCGATGAATCTGAGAGCTGTCCTCTGTTGCTCTGTTTGCCTTGGCGGTGATCGCGGGATGATCTTAGAAGAGCTCGAGTAACAGATGGGCACGAAGGGAGCGTGTCCGACACCTCGAGGGATTAACTGCACTCTACGACACAGATTCTCTGGTAGTCGTGTCCAGTGCGGGCCTGTGTCTAGGTTGGGTCGCATCGTGTATTTGTATCGATGTTGTTCGTGTCCGATCAGGGTACGTGTCCAAGAGCTGGATGTATCGGGGATGGGCCTAGTAAGGGCAGGATTCTTCTGGGTTAGCCATGGCGATTTCTTAGTTTTATTTGAATTCGATTGGGTTGTATAATTCTATTTTATCATTGGGTTTGTATAAATTCTATTTTATCATCTGATTTGTGTGTGGTTATTTGGAGGGAATTTCTGAACTCAAATTAGTTTGTAGATTATCAGGGGTTGAGTTCTGTTTAAATGATTCCTACAGTTTTCTTTTGAGCTTTGAATGTTATGTTGCTAAGCTTGTATTATTCATTTGGATTAGGTGTTAGAGCTTTGCTGGGATATTTGCATATTATTACTGGGCATAGACACTCGGTTGGTTGCTGGGGGCTTGGCTTTGTATGCATGTTTTACTAAGTTTGGGAGTGTATATGTGGTTGCTGGAATGGAAGGGTGTTTGTCCTGATAAACTTTGGTGAACTAAAATGAGTTGCTTAGCTTTAACTGCTAATTGTGTGGGTTTGAACTTGTAGCAAATAGGGGGCCTAGGCCTATTAGTTACTAAAACTGCTTAGCAATGGAGTTTAGGCCATGGGCTTGAGTCTGTATAGGAAGGATCGAAAAGTGGGATTAGTTTAGGACTGGACTAGGCTGGTCCAGTGGGTTGTTCTTATAATTTTTCTATCAATTGTTATGGTGATCATTCAAAATGGTGGTAATCTTATTAACTATGTTGTTAATAATTATATTTTAGCTACTATATTGTTATTGTGATATTATTTTCTTATTACTATATTTTCTAAAGAATTTACTCAAGTTTCACTAGACAAATATGTTGGTAACAAATATTTTGTTATAACTAGGAAATGTATTTTTGATATTCAACTAAGATTTTGCTATAGTTGTCTATTAATATTTTGCTAAAAACGTGTATGCATTCAAGTCTTTATCTAGAATTAGTATACTTTATATGTAATTTCTATTTAGCCAAGTAAATATGTATAGTTGCTAGTTAGTTTGTATATATAGTTGGTAATATTCTTTAGTTATCTAGAATTTAGCTAGTGATATTGAGGACTCGATAGATAACTAGACAATGTCATTTGATAGATTCTAACAAACTTATACCAAATCAGGTGGACTTACAGATCTTCTACCTATTCCCGATCACCCCGAGCAAGGCAAGTACATTCTATGGTTCATGTTCATTTACATTATTCCTGTACTTTTCTTGTGACACGTTATGACACGATATCTTGTACTCTTGTACTTTCATGTTCTTGTACTTGTGGTCAGGGAGGGGAAATACACTAGCTATGTGACCAAACCCATGTTCTGATATTCATGTAGATAGCTTAGGCCTCGCATCGTGCACGCGGGTCCTAAGCCGTACATATATTAATGTAATCCTGTACTTATTCCTGTACCCACCCCAGCCGGTCACATATGCTAGTTGTATTTCAAATATTATGCACATGTCATGTCTTGTACTTCAGGTTCATGGTTTACATTCTTGTACTTTATTTTATGTACTTTACATTCATGTACTTTCATGTTCTTTTCCGGTATTTTATATTTCATGTTCTTCTGTACTCATTTCCATATCATGATGTTTTTGTTCATTACCTAGAATTGGACTTTGCTCCGCTCCTGACTGGATATGTTGTAGGTGTACTTGCAGGATATTATTTTACCTTATGGGCCAGAGCTCGGGATCTTAGCTGAGCAGGATGGAGACATGACTTAGCTAGAGGCTTCAGGTTTAGACTATTTAGCCTTACTCCTAGATATGGTTTTAGTGTTTATAGCATATTTCATTCCTGTTGACTCTGGTACTTTTACGTTATATGGACTTGTGGATCATGGTGATCTTTCTGGGATCGTTTATAGATGCTGTGATTTCTACTTATTCATATTGACTTGTTAGTTTCTCTAGCTTGGTACAGTTTACTACGTTGAGTCTTCCAACGTAGGTTGGGCGTGTCCGACTTGTGTCCGATTATTTGGGAGCGGGTCGTGACATGTTTTTAGTGGTGGCCATGCAGGTCTGTCCTAATAGTACCTAGGTATTAGAGTGCTATTGGGGGACTTGATTAAACTAGGGAAACTTGATCATGACATAGGAAATCGGGTACATTGGGTATATTGATATTCTATAAACACTTGTTGTTTTTAGGTTTAGGACATTTTAACAGTTTTTTGTTTTTCAGATAATTCAAGCACGCAACACCGGAACGGTTGATCCACCTACACTTGAGGGTTTCGAGCCTCCACTACTTTCTATCGCCCTACTATCCCCATGGGTAGTACGCAGTTGACAGAGACGTTTCAAGAGTTCCTTGACACCCAGAGGGAGCATGCCATCCTTTTTCTAAGCCAGATTTTTGGATACACTCTTCGAGCCAAGAAGGACCTCTGACTTCCAGACTCTCAGACCTTGGACTTCTCCGACGTTGAGCGCATTTCTTGTACCGAGGAACAGATTGAGAACCTGGAGCTGCCACTGAAGACCATCCAAGTCTCTGAGGATCCTACTCCTCTGAAGATTAGAACCACCAACCAGAAGATCCAGAATGTAGCACGGACGATAGAACGAGACGGAAAGCTGAAGCCCAGGAGAGACATGAAGACTTATGATGAAGATAGCAACTACTCTGGATCCGCAAAGCGTCGACACACTCAGACAGTACCCTTTTAGATGCGTCATCAGATTCAGATTCAGATGATGGCCATTTGTGCTTTTTGTCGCCATCTAGGACATCGCCACGACGAGTGCCGCGAGAGGCTCGGACTCTACATGTACTGCAGATCGCCTGCCCACCAAGTCAAGTATTGCCCGGAGACCGCTGATCACACTGCCCATGGACGAGCACGAGGAGTACTAGGACTACGACAAGGACCAATCTAGGTCAGGACATTTGAAGAAGATTGAAGAGATTCCAGTCCCAGAGGAATACTGAAGATAGATTGAAGATAGAAGGTTTCTTTTGCATGGTTGGAAAAATCATGTATCTTGATTCACAATCTAGTCTTCCCTCAAATTCCTCTTAGCACCTAGATCATTTCTTGAAACTTCTTATTTTCTATTTTGAAACCTTGGTGGATATTCGAAACTTATTTCGAGATATTGTTTCCTATTCGTTGATTGATACTCCTCCATCCACTCTTCGTAACCTTGCTTTCTTTTCGAGATTCTACTCAGAATTCCATTTCCTATTCAGAACTTGTTACAATTCGTAAATTTTGTTTTCTCCTCGAGGTTCAGTTTTCTATTCGAGGCTTGTTGGAATTTGATTCTTATTCGATATTTGCTTCTATTCACCAGTCAAGACATCGTTTGAAAACTTTGTTTCAAATTTGAGGTTTTGACCTGTTCCCTATATGAGATTTCGTTTCCTACGTGGCTTGTTTTCTATTTGAAAAATTGTTCCGTTCACAACTTTGTTTCGATCTTGTCCCCTATTTGAGATATCGGTTGTTTCATGGATACTTGTTTCCTATTCACCCATTGATTCTCTTTTTCTAATCGTAACTTTGATTTCATTCGAGATTTTAAGATCCTATTTCCTATTTCGAGACTTTGTTTTCGTTCGTGATTTTGTCTCATATTCAAGATTTTTCAGACTTTGAAACTTCAGTTCCTACTCGCGACTCGTTGAGACCTTGTTCCCTATTCGATACCTTGTTTCCTCGTCAAGATTTCCTATTCGAGATTTTATTTTCTAATCACGACTTTGTTGATATTGGTTCTCTATTTGAGACCTTGTATCCTATTGGAGGTTTGTTTTCCCTTCGAGATTTTGTCTGAGATTTCGTGGTTATTTGAGATATTATTGAACCATATTTTCGATACGAGATTTTATTCCTTATTTTGAGATTTTGTCCTCTATCTGATACCTTGCTTCTATGCTACTTTTGAGACTTCGTTACCTATCCAAGATTACGTTCCAAATACGGGATCTTGTTACTATCCCGATTTTCATTTGAGATTTTGGTTACTATTTGAAGCTTCGTTTCCTGTTCAAGATTTAAAATCTCCTTGTTTGTCCCTTTTAGTACCCGCTACTCATTGTTGGATCTTTTGTTGCTTCTTAATACCTAGTGAAACTTCTTATTTTGTAAAGGACATATAATATCATTTTCTATCATAATTTAGAACTCATATTGGATTACTATAAACCCTTTGGAAATTCCATGGACAAGGTTGAGAGAATATTCGACTATCTATTATGAGGTGCAGTTGTGCGCTGCAGCCATTATCTGGATTATGGAGACTGAGGATTCACTGCAGCCAGCTGCACACTAGCGAGGCATGAACTCCAAGTTGAAGTAATTTCAGACATTCATAGATTTTCGGGTATTATTGAGACTTTGTCCTAAACTCTTCATATTTAGATCTCTTGAGTTGCTTGGTTAATAATTGTTTGAAAATGGATAAAGTTGATATGTTATTCGGTAACATATCGTTATTTAAGTCATGGAACCGAAAGTTCACTGTAACCAGACATACACTGGCGAGGCAAGGATTCTAAGTAAAGTGACTTCAAATATCTATATGTTCTCGGATACCATAGAGACTATATTCCCTTTTCGTATGATTATTGATTTTTCGAGAATCACAAATCCTTGCACTTTCACCTTGATTTGACACTAGCATCTTCCTGGAAGACTCTATACACCCTCTTGATCAATCTTAGCAAGTTTTCCTTGCATCTTATGGATAAATCATTTGATTTTCTCAATAAATCGTACTTATACTTCGATCGTGTTTTGTTTAACTTCGATTTTGATCATGTCTATCAAACCGTGACTTCCTATCTTGTTCTAGTCCACTTGTGATAAACTCTTGATTTTGATCGTGCTTAACAGATCGTGCCTTTATGATTTTACTCCTCTAAGTCATAATTAAAATTCATGTCACCTCGTGCCTATTTAACTTCTTCATCATTGTTAGATCGTGTTATTTTAACTCCCTATATCGTACTTGGTCTTAATTAAACTTTATTTTACTTCGTGCCTGACCAATTTTGATCATTATTGATCATGCCATTTTACACGTTATTTTGTCATGCTAGGTCATTCCAAATCCTATCTCTGATCATATATAGATAATTTCGATCATACCTATATGTTATAATGACTATACTCTTGTACCTATCAATCATGCCGATGATTTGAATTTCGTCTTGATCATGGCTAAGTGGTGTTGATCTTGACCATTTTTCGTTCTATTTCAATCGTGTCTCAACTTTGATTTGGATCTTGCTTAGTCGATCGTGCCAAATAAATTATTCTTCTAGTCATGACTAGATTCGGTTCTATAGCATGTCTAACTTAGTTGCTGTAAGCACACTTCCCGATTTTTTTATTTTTATTTGATTATGATTTACTTTTATGGTCATTTGGACCTTAGTAAGCATTGTTTAGCTATTTTATAGCTTACTATAATTTTTAGATATTTTTAGATAATTATTTTATGAACTTTCATATATTTTAAAGGCTTCCAATATTTATTCTCAGGCCATTTGAGACTAATATGCGGTAAATTATTTTTATTTATATTCTAGGAGGTTAGATATATTTTCTGTAATTTTCTAAAAATTTTTAGGAATTTTTAGGATTTGTTTTGAGTTTATTTGGCCTTAGAATGATTTTTAAATCATTTTCTGTAATTAATTATCCAGTCATACCCAGTCAGCACTAGCCGGGCCCACCCGTCATCTATTGTAGCACCCAGTCAGTGGGTGCTGACTGTACCCGCCCTATATATATATTTTTTTGCTGAACAGTAAACCCTAATTTAATTCTGGTCGATTTTGAGAAAACTTGTTCCAATGAGACCCCCGACTTCCCGAGGCGATTGCGGACAACTCTGACCTCCTTTTTGCGTGCCATTTTTTTGTTGGATTCGTATTGAGGTATACTTTTCGAATATGTAATTTATTTTTATCATCTCTGAACCTTAATTTCTGTAAAATTCGTAGAGTGTCGGTCGTCCGAAACATGACACGTTTTGGTGTTTTCGAGATTCCGGAGGACCGGAAATCGAAATCACGAACCGTTTGAAGTTTCGGAAAGCTAACACAGATCTCTACGACATATACTTTTCCCAGAAATTAATTCGTTCATCTAGTATCTTAGTTATTCTATTGAACTCAGAATTGATCGGTGAATCACCGTTTTGGTCACGATTAGACATAACGGCGATATCTTTTAACCAAAACATGAATTTGCGGCACAGTTGATTCCAGCACACTCGTGGCGCTAAAATCTACCAAGGTGCACTTTCAAAACCTTGAGTTTACGATGTTTGACTAGATAGTCAATGGTACGTTTTGATTTGCATGCATGGTTTCAGAAATTAGAAACATGAATTTTTATGGCCAAACTTGCATGTTTAGATTATATTTAGATTATTATTAAATTAAATTAGGTTTTTAATTAATTTATTTCAGAATTAACTATTATTAGATTAGTAACCCATTAGCCACTTATTCCATGAATTTAGAACTAGAACCTTAGAATTGACTTGTGGTTTTCGTGCATGGTTCGTGGTACGATATATGTTATAGGTTGACAGCTTCTAGATCGACAATCCCCTCATCCTCGACTTGTGACTACAGTTTGTGCAATGATTCAGGAAAGTACACTTTCTGATTGCTTTCGATTCATAGTAGTTTTCTATTTCATGTTTATACAAATGCTCCCTTGCTTGATGACACGTTTTCACACAGATTAGTATCATGGATTTGTTTATACTTCGTGACTATCTTTTACATTATTACCATGCTTGCGACTGGATTCCATGAGTACTAGCTGGGCGAGGAAACATCTTAGTAGACATGTGGACTACCCAGAAACATCCCCAAAATGTCTATTCTTGTCAGATAGCAGTCGCACAATTCATGTGCATGGTGCCGGATTTACCCCTTAGCCGTTCACATGTCGAACAAAATATTTCAAAACACATAGATAGTTGTCTTTTACTTTTTTTCCTTATTTTCTTCACCAGTTGCCATGACATCCTAGTTACATATTTCTCCAGTTGATACATCTTGTTGTGGAGTTACCTACTTGCTTTCTAGACATGCCATGACATCTGTTACATTCTAGTTTCATCTCACATATGATATTTTCATGTCTTGTGAATTTTATTGTATTTTTGTATTGCTGTCGGTTTGTGTGCTTGTTCCAATCCTGACTGGAAATCAACATTTTTCAGGTTAGCTGTGGTTTCACTTAGCATTGGAAGATACGGGTGTACTAGCAGGCAGAAACCTAGAAATTAGATAGACGTGGTATCATTTACATTAATTGTAAGAACCTTGTACTTTCTTTAAATATAAATGTTGTAATCAATTTAGAAATGTGATTAAGCAATAAAGTTTATTTTGAGCATTTGTTTATTGCGGGCTTGACATCATTCTACCGCCGACTCTGCGGCGTAGGCTGGCTTGGACACGCACTCGTATCCCGAAAAGCGTGTGCGGGTCGTGACAAGTTTTTGTGGTGGCTCATGCAGGTCGTATTTCGCAAATGATTGCGAACTTATGGTAGTACTTAAGTTAGTTGTACTACTGCAAGCCTGCGATTAGGAAGTGCTCATTCACAATTAGGATTGATTTGATTTTAGGATAATACCAAGACTAGGAGTCCCTTATTTAATTCTATTGTTAGGTAAATAAGGTTGCTACATAGGCCATGTAATTCTATTGTATTTTAATACGAGGGTATGATCCAAGGTGGGTAGAATATACGTTTGGTAAGTTAGGCCTTCATAGAATTCAATTCCTAATTTTGATCATTTTTGTGCCATTTTATCTCCTGCCTTCTCTAAACCTCATTTTATTTTCAAAACTATTTTGTGATGTTTTATTTTCAATTATTAATCTTGGTTTACTTATCTATATATTAATTCAAGTCATCTTCGTTCATTTTGCGATCGTTTTATTTTCAAAACTGACACTTTTATTCAAGGACATATACTTACATTTTCTTATCATGATCGACTTGTTTGAATTTATAGAAGCTCCTTGAAATTCTTATGGATATAGTTGAAATAATTTTCGTTGACTTACAATGGTAAGGCAAATGGGCACTGTCCCTATTTATTTTAATTATGGAGACTGCGGGTTCACTGCAGTCAGCAGCGCACTGACGTGGTATGATCCCTAAGTTGAAATAATTTTAAGTATTCGTAGGTTGTCAAATATTACTAAAACTGTATCCTAGTTGTATTATTGATCTTTTGATTTATATGTCAATATTGGGTAGAGTTGATAGAGTGTTCGATAACAAATTATACTTGAGTCATGAAACCAAGGGTTCACGGCAGCCAGATGTACACTGGCGAGACATGGATTTTTGGTTAAATGACTTCGGATATACTTATGATTTTCGAATATCCTAGAGGCTATATCTTTTATTGGCATATGACTATTAATTTTTCTAAATTGATTTGATGTCTTACTTCTTGTTACTACCTTCTCAACAATTGGTACTTCTCTCTTTCTATCCTATTTCGATTCTATCCTTAACCAAGCCTAGATTTTGACTAACCCTTTTACTATAATTTGTGGATAATATCTTTAGTCATGCCTAGTCGTATCCTTTGAAATTTTGAGGACAAAATTTTCTAAGGTGGGTAGATTTGTAAGCCTACTTCCCGATTTTTTTATTTTTATTTGATTATGATTTACTTTTATGGTCATTTGGACCTTAATAAGCATTGTTTAGCTATTTTATAGCTTACTGTAATTTTTAGATAATTTTTAGATAAATATTTTATTAAGTTTCATATATTTTAAAGGCTTCCAATATTTATTATGAGGCCATTTGAGACTAATATGAGGTAAATTATTTATATTTATATTTTAGGAGGTTAGATATATTTTCTGTAATTTTCTACAATTTTTTAGGAATTTAAAAAATTTTATATGAGTTTATTTGGCCTTAGAATGATTTTTAAATTATTTTTTATAATTAATTATCCAGTCATACCCAGTCAGCGCTGGCCGGGCCCACCCGTCAGCCATTGCAGCGCCCAGTCAGTGGGTGCTGACTGTACCCGCCCTATATATATATATATATATATATATATATATATATATATATATATATATATATATATATATATATATTTGCTGAACAGTAAACCCTAATTTAATTCTGGCCGATTTTGAGGAAACTTGTTCCAAGGAGACCCCCGACTTTCCGAGGCGATTGCGGACAACTTCGACCTCCTTTTTATGTGCCATTTTTTTGTTAGATTCGTATTGAGGTATGCTTTTCTAATATCTAATTTATTTCTATTATCTCTGAACCTTAATTTCTGTAAAATTCGTAGAGTGTCGGTTGTCCGAAACTTGACACGTTTTGGTGTTTTCGAGATTCCGGGAGAACCGAAAATCAAAATCATGAACCGTTTAAAGTTTCAGAAAGCTAACACAGATCTCTACGACATATATGTTTTTCCAAAAATTTATTCGTTTATCTAGTATCTTAGTTATTCTGTTGAACTCAGAATTGATCGGTGAATCACCATTTTGGTCACGATTAGCCATAACAGCGATATCTTTTGACCAAAACATGAATTTGCGGCACGGTTGATTCCAGTGCACTTGTGGCACTAAAATCTACCAAGGTACACTTTCAAAACCTTGAGTTCACGACGTTTGACTAGATAGTCAATGATACATCTCGATTTGTATGTCATGGTTTCAAAAATTGGAAACATGCCTTTTCGTGGCCAAACTTGCATGTTTAGATTATATTCAGATTATTATTAGGTTAAATTACATTTTTAAGTAATTTATTTCAGAATTAACTATTATTAGATTAGTAACCTATTAGCCACTTATTCCATGAATTTAGAACTAGAACCTTAGAATTGACTTGTAATTTTCGTGCATGGTTCGTGGTACGATATATGTTATAGGTTGACAGCTTCTAGATCGACAATCCCCTCATCCTCGACTTGTGACTACAGTTTGTGCAAGGCTTCCGGCAAGTGCACTTTTTGATTACTTTCGATTCATAGTAGTTTTTCATTTTATACAAATGCTCTCTTGCTTGATGACACGTTTTCACACGGATTAGTATCATGGATTTGTTTGTACTTCATGACTGTCTTTTACATGATTGCCATGCTTGCGATTGGATTCCATGAGTACTAGTTGGGCGGAAAAATATCTTAGTAGACATGTGGACTACCCAGAAACATCCCCAAAATGTCTATTCTTGTCAGATACCAGTTGCACAATTCACGTGCGGGGTGCCGGATTTACCCCTTAGCCGTTCATAATCGAACAAGATATTTCAAAATACATAGATAGTTGTCTTTTACTTATTTTCCTTATTTTTTTCACCATTTGCCATGATATCCTAGTTACATGTTTATCCAGTTGATACATCTTATTGTGGAGTTATCTACTTGCTTTCTAGACATGCCATGACATCAGTTACTTTCTAGTTTTATCTCACATATGATATTTTTATGTCTTGTGAATTCTATTGTATTTTTCCATTGCCGTCGGTTTGTGTGCTTGTTTCAATCCTGACTGAAAACCGACATTTTTCAGGTTAGTTGTGGCTTCACTTAGCATTGGGAGATACGGGTGTACGAGCAGAAAGAAACCTAGAAATTAGATAGATGTGGTATCACTTACATTAATTGAAAGTGTTTTCAAAGAACAAAAAGTTTTATTACAAACTAAAAAAAAGAGTACAGGAGTACAATTGATTTCTGGGGAAGTACAACTATAGGAATATGATCAGAAGACGATCACTTTATCCCTTGGACGATGTGATATCGAAGACACGAGCCTCTGGAGAATGCAGTAGCACTTTAGCTGGAGATTATGATCACTCTTGATGTCTTGTGATTGATTTAAAATCCTATTTATAGAGTTCTTGAAATAACTGTTTAGTAGTTATTCTGGATTGCACGCCTACTGTTCACTTGCTCAAACAGTTGTACTAACTGCTATGGACGCATGGCATCGTTTGATTGAGATGCACGTGGTCATGGGCAGTGTAGTGGACATGTTCTGCGAAGTTAGTGGCTTGCATGCCACATCACTCTATCTTGAACACCATTTGAACACTTTGTGCATGCTTCATCAGGTTGCGCGAGGGCGCAATGCAACAACCTGCGCGAGCGGTTTGCACTAACTGCTGAAGACGTGTGGCACCGTTTGATTGAGATGTACGTGGTCGTGGGCAGTATAGTGGGCACGCTTTGCAAAGTTGATGGCTTGTGCGCCATGTCACCCTGTTTTAAACTAAGAGTTGATCAAGTGGCGCCACTTTGTCAGGCTGCGCACAGGCGCAACTTAACGACTAGCACCTTTTGACTAGGTCTTCTGTGCTGTACTGATTAATCCTTGCTCCATTCAGTGACTTGCACCAACCAGCTGTCAGCATTAATTACATACTGACAAAGCCTTCTCGAGCGCCATGTTGCGCGGGATTCTAAGGGATTTTTTTTTAATTTCCGTGCTGTCAGTTGTCAGATAATGATGACGTTGTTACATCTTCTCGAGTAAGTACGCCACGTGTCCTTCCGTGCACCCTGACTCCAGCGCAACCTGGCGATGGCACAATCTAAAGCTGCGCAACTTGATGATCCGGTACAACTTGATTAGTTTGGCGCCATCAGATGATTGAAGACTTTAATGAGTGGCGCCTCTTAATTTTTAGGCTCTACAAGACCCCTTCAAAGTTTTTGAAACTTGAAAATACTTCAAAGTTTTGAAATACTTTGAATTATACTAGTTTTGTTTGGATTGCGCCAGTCAATGCTCAACCGTCATAATAAATTTCTTCTCGGAAACATTCGATCTCCTTTTCGTCTTCCCGAGTTGCATTGAT
This sequence comes from Iris pallida, assembly GCA_029216955.1. Taxonomy (NCBI): domain Eukaryota; kingdom Viridiplantae; phylum Streptophyta; class Magnoliopsida; order Asparagales; family Iridaceae; genus Iris; species Iris pallida. The sequence continues at coordinate 2,934,755 of JANAVB010043019.1, forward strand.
GATGTTCGGTTTTCCATGGGGAATATGAAGCGTTGGTTGGTCATATATAAAGGGAGAGGTCCTTGTATTCATCTTTCACTTTTGTACTTCCATGGCACCTAAGAAGAAGGAGATAGCGACCGGCGTAAATGCCGAAGTGAAAGTTCAGGAGACAAGGCTTGACACTGCGCCTACAGTCCTGTCCGAGGCTGACCAATTGCTGCGAGCAAATAATCTCTTAGAATGCTTTGGATTGACCCCAGTAGTCTTCGATCGTCCGAACAGTGGTCCTTCGACCTCTTCTGAAGAGTGCGGTGACGTAGAAGGATTTATTCGTCTGATGCGTCGTTTAGGGATTCGTGATATGCACGAGTTAGGCGCTTCTCTTCGCCAAGCTGGTGAAGAAGACAAGAAGAAGTAATGGTTTCTGTAGGGACGCCACTTTTCTTTTGTCTTTTGTACAACTTATTTTGTAGGGGCTTGTTTTCCCCCTATGTAATAAATGAAAAAAAATTATTTCTGGCGCATTTCTGCAAATCTTTTCGTGTGATCTATTTAGTGGCGCGTGCCAATGCACCCTTGTGACCAACTCAAGTGTTTGCTATTTTTTTAAAGAATATGTGGTAGTTTTCGTGTGGTTTGAGCACCTTTTGTTTAGGTCCTTCTCGAGAGAGGCTCCTAGAATGACGCGTCCGTTCATATTTTCTAAACTCTTTAAATAGTTGATAGGAGAAAAGAAATGGCCATGAACTTTTTCTTTTCTTTTCTTCTTTCTGTTGATGGCAATGGTTCTTTGCAGAAACCCTTCGGCGATCAAGTGTTCAACATTCGTGAGCCTTTCTGCGCCACCAAAATTCGATGATGTTCTTTTGTATACCTCGTCTTCGGATGTTGGTTTGCTGTGCTTTACAACATCGACGATCTTCCGCCTAAACATAGCTGATTTTGATGGTAAGTTCCAACAAAGAACCAGTGGTTTCTATACATGAGCGTCATTCACGAATTGTTTTTAACTTGCGCCATTTTATACTAAGACTGTTTTGAAGACAGGCGCTGATTTCTAGAGATGAGGCGCATGTTGTAGATGTGCGTCTGAAATTCTGAGAAGAAGCACACATTGCAATCCAGTGCCTAACTTTGGTCGGAGGCGTATGTTGTAGACATGCGTCTGAAATTCTGAGAAGAGGCGCGCATTGCAATCCAGTGCCTGATTTCGGTCAGAGGCGCATGTTGTAGTCGTGCGCCTGAAATTCTGAGAAGAGGCACGCACTGCAATCCAGTGCTTGACTTCGGTTAAAAGCGCATGTTTTATCATCGGCGCCTATAGGCTGACTCTGATGATGTGCGCCTGATGATCAAAAGCGCGCAGTTTGATATATTTTGCTAACTTTTCTTTCTTTGTCGATATTTGCAGAAATCTGGTTGGCAGGCTTCTTCAGAACTGGCATTGGCGACTTGGATACTGTGGGGAGCATTCTTCTGACACTCACATCAGACAGCTCATGTGATTCTGACGCTCAAATCAGACAGCTTAGGACTCTCCATGTTCCAGAAGGGTCTTCCTCAGATAGTAGGAAGGGCCTTTATACATGAGAGTTGGACGGCGGAGAGACAGAATTAGGAATCGTATCACGAGGGTGATCTCATTCCTAATTCTCATGACGGGTCGTCTCTTCTCCACCAGTTGTATTGACAGCAGCTTATCTTTGAGCTGCTGTACTCTGGGGTTCTCCTCTCGTCTTTCTGAGAAAGAAGACCAGAGTTAGTTCCATTGTCTTGCTCGTTGCTTCAGGTCGATACGACAAGGAACTAGCATTAACAAGAAGATCCAAAAGATGTAATAGACCTTCATTTGTTAGACTTAGAATGAAAATTCAAGACGTAATAGATTTACATTAAAATGTAACTATGGTTTTAAAGAAGGAATAAAGAATAATTTTCTCTTCTTTATGATTTGATTTGATGTGATGATATAGAAAATAGAATCCAGAGGTAATGTGGACGTGAATGTATTTTTCTATAAATGATCTTCAAGTCCGCTGGGACTTAAAGACATAACATTGTGTCTAAAAAGACAATATCTGGATTTATCATAAAGAAAAGATATCTTTTAAAACAGCTGGGTTTCAAAAGACGGAATTGATGATTTGGATAGACTTCACGGGGATTTATTATAAATGTAGGCCCATTCCCGTAATGAAATAGAGATGAAAAGACGAATGAACCAGCATGCCTTTTCAAGGAAAGGTCGCTTCAATTCTAAAGAATAAATGAAGATCCCTTCATAAGATGAACGAACATGCCTTTTCGAGGAAATGCGGTTTCGATTCGCGAGACAGAATGTTTGGCTTTTTTATCTATAAATAGTGTAGAACTTTTCTGAGAGCATCATTCACCCATTTTCCCTATTTTGCAAATGTCTTCAAAAGAAACGCCTAGGGAGACGGGAGTTATCCCAAAGATCGAAGCAGTCCTCAACACTCCTTCCGATGAGCCTCCGCCGCCTATTCAGCCAGAAGTCGGAGAAAGTTCGGCTGTCCCTGGACAGAAGCGGGACATTCTCGCCGAACTAGTGGAGCCTGGGAGTACTGCTGAAGAAGAAGCTTTAAGGAAAGCCGCCTGCGAACTGCTGGTGTCATCGAACAATAATGTCTTCGAGCTTCTTGCGAAATATGTTTTCAATCAAGAGGGCTCCGGTCCTCGTTAATTTTATGTATTTCCTTCTATTTAAATTTATGCAAATAAGAAATTTTATTTACATTCTGAGTCTCTCTCTCTCTCTCTCTATATATATATATATATATATATATATATATATATATATATATATATATATATATATATATAATCTTTTCTCTTCAAACATAATATTTCTTGAGAAATTTGCCATTAATGGGCATCATGGCGACTCGACCATCCATACCAGTTAATTGATAAGCTCCGTTGGAGAAAACTTTAGTTACAACATAAGGTCCTTCCCACTTCGCTTAGAATTTGCCTTTGCTCATGTGCGTCATAATCATAGGACGTCTGACGGTTAGAACTAGTTCTCCTTTTTGAAATGATACGATTGAAGGCTTTTGATAGACGAGCTTGGTATAACTCAATATGTTGTTGAGCTAGGAGCCATTTCTCGTCAAGCGCTTCAAGCTCCTGAAGTCTCAGGCGATCATTGTTTTCGGTTGTTAGTTCATTGGCAATGGCAATCCTTAGGAAAGGGATCTAGATGTCTAATGGTAAGACAGTCTCGCATCCGTACACCAAAGAGAAAGATGTGCAGCCTGTAGGAGTACGTATAGTAGTACGGTAAACCCATAGACATTCTCCAAGCTTCTTACTCCAGTTCTGTTTGTTGGTAGAAACAAACTTCTTGAGGAGTTTGATGATGGTTTTGTTAAATGCTTCTGCCAACCCGTTAGCTGCAGGATTGTAAGTTATAGAAGCAATATTATTGATCCTGTTGTCATCGCAGAATCGAGTGAATTTCTGACTGATGAATTGTGGACCATTATCGTGAATGATTCGTCGAGGAACACCTAATCTATAAATCACATGATGTTTGATAAAGTTGATGTCGCTGCTTGTCTTGACCTCAGCTAGAGGTATAGCTTCAGCCCATTTTGAGAAGTAATCAGTTATGGCTAGAACCGATGTCCTCAAGATGGGGGAGGGTTGATAGGACCGATGACATCCATTCCCCAAGCTTCAAAGGGCCAAGATGCTACCGTCGGGTGAAGGAATTCTGACGGTTGATGAATGAAGTTAGCGTGGATTTGACATGCTCGACACTTTCTTGTATACTCGATTGCATCAGATACCATCGAGGGCCAATAATAACCCATTCGGCGAATACGATCCTATAATTTAGGACCAGGTTGATGTGCATCACAAACACCGTTATGAGCTTCACGAAGTATTTGTTTTGCTTCTTCTCCAGCAAAATAACGTAGGAGTAAGCCGTCGTACGTTCGTCGGTAAAGTGTCTTTGTAGTATGATTGTAGTAAAATTTGAGTAACCGTCGCCGAATTGTTGTGGCCTCCTTAGGGTCTTCAGGTAAATATCATGGACCACGAAGTCTATGAAAGGAGTCCTCCAGTCTTCACTAATGGTACAAATTTTAACCGAATTGTTGAATTCCATGTTTGGGTTGTTAACTTCCATATTTAAGTTATTCTGGACACAAAACAACTCTCTATTAGTGATGATGATCATTTGTTGTCTTCTGATGGGAATTGCTAATACTGCTACAAGATTAGCGAGTGCATCAGCTTTCGTGTTACATGCTCGGCATACGTGTTCAATGAAGAAACCTTTGAATGAAGTGGCCATCCTGATCGCTGCATCATGATATGGAACCAAATTTTGATGTCGAACTTCGTATGTGCCTCTAACTTGATTGACAATCAGTTTGGAGTCTCCATAAACTTTAATATATTCAATATCTAATTTTTAGCCAATTAGAGACCGATGAGCAGAGCGTTGTATTCAGCCACATTGTTGGAACATGACTCATCTAAAGAATAAGCTCTTTGAATAGATAACCCTTCTGGTGAGACGAGAACGACTCCAACTCCAGCAAAAATAGCACATTTTGGTCCAATTCTGGATGCACCATCAAAGAATAGACGCCAAATAAGAATTTCTTCTGAAATCATGTTGGATTCCAAGGTTTCATCTGGAACTCATCGTAGAGTTTAGATGTTTCGGGAACTGGATGAGCTGCTAGAAAGTCAGCAAGAGCTTGACCTTTAACAGACTTTTGAGGAACATAAACCATATCATATTGTGCTAACAATATGTCCCATGTTGCAAGCCTAGAATTGAGGGTACTAGGTTTCTTCATCAGGACCCTGAGAGGGTTAACTCTAAAAATAACATGAATAGTTTGGCCAGTGATATAATGTCCCGTCTTTTGAATAACAAACATCAAAGCTAGACATTCTTTTTCTACTGGAGTGTATCGGTGCTCAGCTCCAATCATCATGCGGCTAAGATAGTAGATAGCCTGCTCATGACCTTCTTTATTTTTCTGAGCTAATAAAGCACCTAGGGAGTGGTCCATTGCTCGAACATACATCAGGAAAGGTATTCCTGATACTGGAGGCACTAGAACTGGAGGGTTCATCAAGTACCGTTTTATGTCTTCAAATGCTTGTTGACATTCTTCAGTCCAAATAAAAGACACACCTTTCTTCACGAGTTGAGTGAACGGTCTATAGCGTCCAGAGAGATTTGAGATGAATCTCCTGATGTACGTAAGCCGTCCCTGGAATCCCCGTAGCTCTTTTAGGTTGCGTGGAGGATACATCTCTTGAATGGCTTTGATTTTCTCAGGGTCAACATGTATACCCTTAGAGGTAATAACGAATCCAAAAAATTTGTCACTAGAGACTTCCAGGAATAACTTGGTGGGATTCATCTTGAGTTGATGCTGGCGCATTAGATCGAAAATAGTTCTCAAATCTTGAATATGGTCTTCTTTTAAACGACTTTTGATAGCAATATCGTCAACATAACATTCAACAGTCTTTCGTAAATGATCATGAAAGATGGTACTCATGGCCCGCTGATATGTTGCACCAGCGTTCTTAAGACCGAATGGCATGACAGTGTAGCAATAGACTCCAAGAGGAGTGCAGAAAGATGTATGTTTCTCATCTTTCGGATGTATCTTGATTTGATTGTATCCTGAAAATCCATCCATAAAGGATATACGTTCAAATCCACAAATATTGTCAATCATGATATCAGTGATTGGGAGAGGGAATTCGTCTTTGGGACAAGCTTCATTAAGGTCTCTAAAGTCGATGCAGACCTGGACTTTCCCTGTCTTCTTCAAAACTGGGACAACATTAGCCACCCAGTCTGGATGTTGTTCTTCTCTAATGAAACCACAAGCAATGAGTTTCTGAACCTCAGCGTCTATGGCATCCATCATGTCAGGTCGAAACCGACGTTGTTGCTATTTGACTGGCTTCGTATTTGGCAGAATGTTAATCTTGTGGGTAGCGATCTGAGGATCCAACCCCGACATGTCTTCATAGCTCCAAGCGAATACATTAATATATTCTCTAATGAGTCGGATTAGTTCTTGTTTATCCGCTTCAGGGAGGCTTTTGCTGACAAATATCGGTTTTGGAGAAGCTTTGTCTCCAATATTGACTTGAACCAACTGATCTTCAGTAGGTGGCTCACGTTGCTCAAAGCAAAGCTCCCATTGAGTATCCATCCTTTGTGCCCAAGGATCAGATTCAGAAGCTTCGACAAAGTCTTCGTCATCTTCCGAGAACTCAGCGGTCACCATATTGGAAGATAGAGTCACGCGATGGACGTGCCCTATACTGATGTCAGAATCCCATGAGATAGAATCAGAAGAGTTGGATCGTTCTTCTTCCTCGAATTCAGAGGCTTCTGGAGTCAGAGTTGGTGAACTATAACCTAATCCTCGCTTCGTTTTGCCATAGAGTTGTTGTGATTTTCCTTTCGGAGCAGGAATACGAATAGGAGTTCGCCTTCCTTTGCCGCCATTGGGACCAGCTTTAAAATTATAGCCCATCTTTTGAATAATATCTTTTGATTGTTGACTATAATGACGTAGTTGAAGTCTTCTGCTATCTTGATTTTCTTCTTCGCTATCGGGCGTGATCTTCTATTCTGTTCCTTTACTAAAAAGTATAGGAAGTTCATCTTTCTTCCTGGAAGGAACTAAGAAGAAGGAGTCCTGCATTGGCTCGAGCAATACTTCGTTTCGGGAAGCTTCAACTGCTCCTATTGCAAGTGGTTCGAAGTTATCTAACATTTTTAAATAACATCGAGTATAATAAAAGACATTAGTATATTGTAAAGGAGATGCTACTTTATTGATTTGTACATCGTTATTTACAACATGATTCTTAGCCTTCATAGAAGGCTTAGTAAGGTTGATAACCAGAGGAGAAGAAGGAGAAGGAGAAGGAGAAGGAGAAGGTTTGTTACGATGGAGGTCGATAACAAGCGGCTCAGAAGAGGTGAGCTTCCTTTGTTCCTTTTCTACAGCAAGAGGCTGTTTATTATGAGAGAAAAGATATATGGTCAATATCTGAGAAGAAGAAGGACAAATAGCACGTCCTTTGACGGGGATCACGAGAACATCTTTTGAAGTATGCTTCTGATCCTCCTCACTATCCATTGTCAATACAACTTTCATGAACTCCTCTTTTTACATCCGAGAGTCCGTAAAATATGCTTCAACCCTCTAAAAGGATTCAGGTCGGCTACTTCTTTTTGGACTTCTCCATTGGCATCCATATATTTGAAGCATTGATGTAAAGTGGATGGTACAATGTTATGTTCATGCAAAAAGGGTCTTCCCAGCAAAGCATTGTAAGAGCCGTGATTATCGATCACGTAGAAAGTAACCTTCGTACGAAGATTGCTTATTTGAACTTTTAGGCAAATCTTTCCCAAAGGTTCACTTCTCCCAGAATTGAATTCCAGGATTGTCGTGATGGTTGTCGAAAGATTGTGTACGGGAATCTTCAATGCATCTAGTAGAGCCTTTTCCATGATGCTGAGCGCAGACCCAGGATCGATCAGTATACAATCAACCTTCATGGTATCAACATATCCCGTGAAGTAGAGGGGTCGATCATAACGATTATCTTCTAACAGCATATCATCTTGTGTAAAGGTGATATTTGGCATCAGTTCCATCACACTATGACAATGAAGGCATGTTATAGGCTCATCCTCTAGTTTCTTGAGAAGTGCTAGACAAGTATCGGCTTACGTTAAAGCTTCACTCAACGTTTTTCGAGTCTCCCTCGAAAGACGGAGTAGCTCAAAAATTGACAATTTTGCCAGAGCATTGGCCAGTTGAGCTAGTATATTAAAGTTATATGGCTTCTCAAGTCCCAGAGTTGGAGTTTTCTTTAATACTTTGTCAAAACGGACATGTTGTTTTCCTTTGTCGGCTGTCGTCGGTTTGGGAAGAGTTGCTTCTATCTGGGTGACGAAGTTGACGGAACATTGACAGCAGGAGAAGATGATGCTTGAGGAGCCTCTAGAGCTGGAGCAGGGTCTTCTTGACCTTCTGAGTAGTCTCTTAGGTAAGGTTTCCCAGACCTGGTACTAGTCAAGACTTTTTCTTCGGATACAGGCTCAAAGGACACCATATTGCAGTTCTTTGCCTGGATCTTGTTTCTGGAAGATTTTTTGCGGCGAGATGGAGAGTTTGTCCAGTAACCCAAACCAACCCGAGATTGGTTGTCTGAAAGACATAGAGAAAGAGGTACATGAGACCCCTTTCCATGATTCAAATCAGAGGCCTCTTATAGATCATAACCCATTTTCATCATGAGTTCACGAGATTGTGGACTGTATAGATGGAAGTAGAGCTGTCAAAATGGGCTAAGCCCGTTGGGCCGGCCCGCCCCGCCCGCCAAAAAGGTGGGTTGGGCCGAGCATTTAGGAGCCCGCCAAACAGGCGGGCCTAGGTGGGCTGGCCCGCTAGTAGCCCGCCCCGCGGTGGGCTAGCCCGCGGGCCAAGTGGGTTGGCCCGCCATCTATTTTTTTATAAAATTTTTAATTTTTTTATTTAGCACATATATGAGATATGTATTATAAATGATAAAAATTCTCATTTAATGCAAGTAATGACGTATAAAATAGTAAATTTAGTCATTTATTTACATGAATGAAGGTATTTTAAAGAAATATCAACTATTATAATGTTTCTTGTATTTTACTTGTAATTTGATGCATATGAGAGTGAGTAGAAAAATATTATATATATAATTTTTTTCCTTTTAAGAAACTAAACACTAATTAAAAAAAATTTAAAAATTAAGCGGGCCGGCCCGCCTAGCCCGCGGCCCGCCGGTGGGTTGGGCTGGGTTGGAATTTTTTCAACCCGCCAAATGGTGGGTCGGCCCGCCCCGCCCCGCCAAATGGTGGGTTATGGTGGGTTACGGGCCGGCCCGCCCCGCCGGCCCGTCTTGACAGCTCTAGATGGAAGGCTGGTTGATATTTGGCGTCTAATTTTGACAATGTTGTCTTATCAGTGGAAGAAGAAGAAGGATTATCTGCTGCTGGGATGAAGGTAGCAGCTAGAGGTGGAAGACAAGGCTCACCAAATGAAATCGTGTGACAAGATTTATTTTTATTGGCCTTCTTGGACTTGGTAGAAGAAGATGGTGTTTCAAATTCTGCCACTAAATCTGGATGTATCCATATGATCTTTCCTTTATCATTAGACAGAGGAACAAGACCATCTGTCCATGCTGGTGGAAGATTGACAATCTCCAGAGTAGTTTTCGAAATGGGGACAACGCCGTCTTGCACAAGTTGAGCTGGAAAATCTCCAAACTGTAAGGAGACGACATTAGTCGTTACAGTTTTCTCGTCTTGCTAGAGAGTGATTGTACCAGAATTGACCATCTCCTAAATTTTACCCTTGAGCACATAGCACGCTCGAGTTGGATGTCCAATAAACCTGTAGTAAATACAATATTTAGGATGGTCATTCTTACCAACTTTATCTGGCCTTTTAGGTTCTGGCAGCTAGAGTTTGTTGCTCTTGATGAGGCAATCAAAGAAACTCATGATGTCATCTTCATCAAAAGAGTATTCTTCTTTTGGACGAGGTGCCCGTTTTGGTGGTGCTGAAGAGGTAGATGTTGGCTGATTTATATTGATGGCCAGGGCTTCTTTGCCTTTAAGATTAATGGATAAAGTCTTCTTGCTCTTACGATTGTTCTGACGACCATTATTATTCAGTGTAGCACGTTCCTCTTTTTCAAGATTAGACATTTGAATGCCTAATTGTTTGAATTTGTCAGCGCTTTCTTCTGCGGCTTTGGCGTTCATTATGAAAGAAGGCCAATCTTGGAACTGTGTTGATCCTGTCCACATGCTGATTATAGGCAACAAGTTTGATTTGCAAGTGTCTATAGTTAAAGCATCTGGAGTTCCGAGAGGCATTTTGAGTGCTTCACGACGGAATCATTCAATGAAACGTTCAGTCGTTTCATTATATCGTTGTTTGATTTTGATGAGAGCAGACATAGTCATGTCGTTGGTTCCCTTATAAAATTGTTCCAAGAATATTTGTTTGAAGCCGGCGAAAGAGGTTATACACCAGTCTGGTAAACTATGATACCAGTCATATAATGCACCAGCTAAACAGCCAACAAATACTCTGGTAAGAAGAGCATCATTTGGTTGGAGTTGGTCAGTCATTACTTCAAAGTGGTTGAGGTATTAACTTGGAGATGTGCTGCCATCAAACAGCATAACAGTAGGGGGTTTGTATTTAGGAGGAAATTGGAGCTTTTTCTATTATATAGGATAGGGATGTTTGATCCCAAGCTTCTGGAGGGCACCCTTCTGTTTGAAAGCTTCAAATTGAGTACGTAAAAGTTTTATGGCCTCATTGGTATCTCCTGTTGATTGTGTAGTAGTAGATTGATTCAATGTGTTAGGAGGGGGTACCGCATGATAAGTATCACCCTATGCACCAGATTGACTTAGAATAGCCTGTACAGGAATGGAAGCAGTGTGAGGAGATTATACCCCCAGATCAATATTAGTAGGAACTGATGTCGTCACAGGTTCTTGAGTCAAAATCAGATTCGCGACTGGTGGAACTGTATTTTGTGCCATAATCACAGTATACATGCCTGCCATCATCTCAGCCATGTTCTTCAAACTAGCCTCCAAAGCAGCAATTCTCTGCTCATGACTGGAAGAAGTGGAGGTATCTTGATCTTCTGTGATGGCATAAGCAGTTACTTCTCTAGCCTTTGAAGACGAGCTAGTGGAAAGAATGGTCCTTTCAGAACTTTCACTGTCAGCGTCAAAGTCACATACAGAACTATCCCCAGAATAAGTAATAGGGATATCTTTTTGACTGAAGGGATCTTGGTTTGAATCAAGAAGATTCCATTGACCGATTGTATCTCGGCTTTTTGATCTGGTATATTGGTATACTCCTTCACCGGATTCATGAATCCGATCTAAGTATTGCTGACTAGGATTATGGGACGCATTACGTCTTGGACGTTTTCCACCCCCAGTACTTCGAGATGCCATGTTGACAAAAGCATAGATAAGTTCATCTTCGTCTACTAGGATTGGTTCAGGAGTCTGAACATAATTCAAACGGTCAAAGACGGACCGCTTAGCTGACTGACAGCAGCATTTGATGACAACTTCATGATGATAGTTGCAATGATGTTCTTGTTGTTGGACCACTGCTGGACGGGATAGATTTGCAACCTTCTGCTTATGTATTAGGAGTTCACGGAGGTCACTAACAAGACGAGAAGAAGTTACAGGAACGTAGTCCTTGATGATATTCGGGACATGGTTCATGTTTCTGAGGTTTTCTGTACCTTGAGTGTACAAAGATGTGCTAAGCTGGTTAGTATAAGCCACATGATCTTTTACCTCAGCATTCTTCCTCTGGTGTAAGTTAGCAACTGGTGTGGGTTGTGCTTGATGAATCTCGTAATTTTCCGAGGTTGAGCCTAATTGGCACCTGTTGATATAGGTGTGGTAGTCTGACAGGGGAGCTGCTTGTGTATCCACTTGAGATACTAGTAGTTTGCCTCGTCGGGATCTTGAAATGCATAAGGTTGGTAGATCCTGCCCTGATCTCTTTAGAGTAGGCATGATGCCCTTTTGCATGGAAGGTTTGTTCTGAATGGAACTCATCTTTCCGATAGAGATTTTGTTGTCTCTATTAAGGAGAGCAGTACTTTCCACCCAGTCAATGACTCAAAAAGAATGAGGAAAAGTTAAAGAACTTTTTCCTTGATTTAATGATTTCTCACTAAGCTTCTGATTTGGTGGAAAAGAGTGCTTCTCTTTACATTGCGCTAGTGCACAAGTTCGTGCAGGTTGCGCCAAGGCATGAACCTGCGCAAGTTGCGCCGAAGCAAGAACACGCGCAAATTGCGTCGAAGAAGAAACGTCCAAAGGGCGCTTTCCCTTGTTTTGGACAGCAATGTGTCGAGACAGAGTCTCCTTTGATTTCAGGGTCAGAGAAGTAGAGGGACTAGCCAAAAGGCTATTTTCCTTAGGTTGTGTCGAAACATTGATGGGCGCTAGTTGCGCAGAAGTAGGAACAGGCACAGGTTGCGCCAGGAAAGAGAGGGCTGAAAGGCGCTTTCTCTTATTTTGGACAGCAGTGTGTCGAGACAGAGTCTCCTTTGATTTTAGAATCGGAGAAGTAGAGGGATTAGCCAAAAGGCTATTTTCCTTAGGTTGTGCTGAAACATTGATGGGGTGAGTTGTGCAGAGGCAGAAGATTGCGCCACCGAGGACTTAGGTGTCCAAACAGAGCGAGTCTTGCTCTTAACAGCGGCAGAAGTGCACTTGGCACCCCCAACAGTGATCGTGGTCTCGTAGGCTGTCTGGTCGACTTTTACGACCAGGGTCTTTTGTATTTTGCCGACTGACGCGGTATCACATTGAGTTGTCACTTTTTCGTCGGAGGAGAAAGTCGTCCCCAGCAGAGTCGCCATTTTGTTTGCAAAGAACAAAACATTTTATTACAAACTAAGAAAAAGAGTACAGGAGTACAATTGATTTCTGGGGAAGTACAACTATAGAAATCTGATCAGAAGACGATCACTTCATCCCTTGGACGATGTGATATCGAAGACACGAGCCTCTGGAGAATACAGCAACACTTTAGCAGGAGATTATGATCACCCTTGATGTCTTATGATTGATTTGAAACCCTATTTATAGAGTTCTTGAAATAACAGTTTAGTAGTTATTCTGGATTGTGCGTGCTTCAGATTACGCACCTCCTGTTCACTTGTGCAAACGATTGTACTAATTGCTATGGACGCGTGGCATCGTTTGATTGAGATGTGCATGGCCGTGGGCAGTGTAGTGGACATGTTCTACGAAGTTAGTGGCTTACGCTCTACGTCACTCTGTCTTGAACACCATTTGAACACTTTGTGCATGCTTCATCAGGTTGCGCGAGGGTGCAATGCAATAACATGTGCGAGCAGTTTGTACTAACTACTGTAGAAGTGTGGCATCATTTGATTGAGATACGCGTGGTCGTGGGCAGTGTAGTGGGCACGTTCTGCGAAGTTGATGGCTTGTGCGCTACGTCACCCTGTTTTAAACTAAGAGTTGATCAAGTGGCGCCACTTTGTCAGGCTGCGCATAGGCGCAACTTAACGACTAGCGCCTTTTGACTAGGTCTTCTGTGTTGTACTGATTAATCCTTGTGCCATTCAGTAATTTGTGCCAACCAGCTGTCAGCATTAATTTTATGCTGACGAAGCCTTCTCGAGTGCCGCATTGTGCGGGATTCGAAGGGATTTTCCTTAATCTTCGTGCTGTCAGTTGTCAGATAATGATGACGCCGTTACAGCTTCTCGAGGAAGTGCGCCACGTGTCCTTCCGCGCACCCTGACTCCATCGCAACCTGGCGATGGTGCAATCTGAAGCTGCACAACTTGATGATCCGGCGCAACTTTATTAGTTTTGCGGCATCATATGATTGAAGACTTTAATGAGTGGCGCCTCTTAATTTTTAGGCTCTACAGTAAGAACCTTGTACTTTCTTTAAATATAAATGTTGTAATCAATTTACAAATGTGAATGAGCAATAAAGTTTATTTTGAGCATTTATTTATTGCGGGCTTGACAGCGTTCTACTGCTGACTCTGCGACATAGGCTGGCTTGGACACGCACTCGTATCCCGAAAAACGGATACGGGTCGTGACAGTTGTTCAGTCTCAAATTTTATCCTTGATTGCTTAACCATGTCTACTGTACCCTTTTCAATTTCGAGGACAAAAGTTTTCTAAGGGGGGAGATTTGTAACCCCACTTTTTCAATTTCACGAATTTTTGGAATATTTTTATACTTTTATTAAATGATGTTCAAGTTTAATGCTTAGATTGAATTATTATATCATGGTTAGTAGTTAATGAATTGGGAATAACTGAAATAGAATATTTCTCCAAGTCCTCACTAATTTGTGTGGTCCCCAAGCTCTAACTAATTTTCTTAACAACCTAACAAATTTCCTAACAGATTTTGGGTAATTATGTAAATAACATTTGGAGGGGGACCAATTTGTAAAATAACCTATCTTTTCCTCCTCTCTGTAAAACCTAGCAGAGGAGTGAGAAATGAATTCCCATTCTTCACAGAGCTTTGAAGCTCGTTTCCCCATTTCCCCCCAAATTTTGAGGTCCAAACCCTAACCCTAATCAATGGCCGATGGCGCGACCATGGCTCCGGCGGGTCTTTACTTCCGTCGGTGACTACATAGCATGAGCGGCGGCCATCCACGATGAGTACCAGCGGCACGCGGCCAATTATTGGCGGTCGACCACTCCCGAGTCATCATCTCCGGCGGCTTTTGTCTTCTCCGGCGACGATGAGTCGTCCTTCTTCTCCGACGTCAAGTTTCCACGGCAGCTAGGGCTTCGTTCCTCCTCCTCTAAGTTTCGGAGACGGATCTCGACGCACACGGCCATCATCTCCGGCGACGACTGTGCGAAGTTCACCTTGGTAAGCGACGATCGATGTCCGACAACAAGATCCGATCATCATTCATCCTTCGGTGCACCCTTCCTTGACGATGAAGAACGATGACAACGGCTTGGCGACCTTTCTCCGGCAACGACGACGTTGAGATCAACTTCTCCACAACGAGCAGGCAATTTTTCTTTTTGACGACTGATCGGGACAACATACTTGTCATCGAGCACACGGTGAGTATCAGACACAGATTCTTGATTCTTGAACTGGATTTAATAACACCTATCATCGATGAATCTGAGAGTTGTCCTCTGTTGCTCTGGTTGCCTTGGCGGTGATCGCGGGATGATCGCAGAAGAGCTCGAGTAACAGACGGGCTCAAAGGGAGCGTGTCCGACACCTCGAGGGATTAACTGCACTCTGGATCAGGTCAATTTCTCAGGTAAACATCTATCTTTCTAATGTACGAGTGTAACATTTTGAATATGGTTTTGATTTGGGACTGGGTTTCGAGCGGGATGCAGGAATTGGTGGTTTAGTCGTGTCCAGTGCGGGCCTGTGTCCAGGTTGGGTTGCATCGTGTGTTTGTATCGATGTTGTTCGTGTCCGATCAGGGTGCGTGTCCAAGAGCTGGACGTATCGGGGATGGGCCTAGCAAGGGCAGGATTCTTCTGGGTTAGCCATGGCGATTTCTTAGTTTTATTTGAATTCGATTTGGTTGTATAATTCTATTTATCATTGGGTTTGTATAAATTATATTTTATCATCTGATTTGTGTGTGTGGTTATTTGGAGGGAATTTCTAAACTCAAATTAGTTTATAGATTATCAGGGGTTGAGTTCTGTTTAAATGATTCCTACAGTTTTCTTTTGAGCTTTGAATGTTATGTTGCTAAGCTTGTATTATTTATTTGGGTTAGGTGTTAGAGCTTTGCTGGGATATTTGCATATTATTACTGGGCATAAACACTCGGTTGGTTGCTGGGGGCTTGGCTTTGTTTGCATGTTTTACTAAGTTTGGGAGTGTATATGTGGTTGCTGGAATGGGAGGGTGTTTATCCTGATAAACTTTGGTGAACTAAAATGAGTTGCTTAGATTCAACT
Source organism: Iris pallida (assembly GCA_029216955.1). NCBI lineage: Eukaryota > Viridiplantae > Streptophyta > Magnoliopsida > Asparagales > Iridaceae > Iris > Iris pallida. The sequence goes on from JANAVB010043019.1 coordinate 2,950,338, forward strand.
GCTAATTGTGTGGGTTTGAACTTGTAGCAGAGGGGCCTGGGCCTATTAGTTACTAAAACTACTTAGTAATGGAGTTTGGGCCATGGGCTTGAGTCTGTATAGGAAGGATCGAAAAGAGGGATTAGTTTAGGACTGGACTAGGCTGGTCCAGTGGGCTGTTCTTATAATTTTTCTGTCAATTGTTATGGTGATCATTCAAAATGGTGGTAATCCTGTTAACTAGATATGTTGTTAATAATTATATTTTAGCTACTACATTGTTATTGTGATATTATTTTCTTATTACTATATTTTCTAAATAATTTACTCAAGTTTCACTAGGCAAATATGTTGGTAACAAATATTTTGTTATAACTAGGAAATGTATTTTTGTTATTCAACTAATATTTTGCTATAGTTGTGTAACGCCCCAGTCCCAAAATTCTTGGGACTAGATACGTATCATGTCAGCTGTATACATACGAGTAAATGAAAGGCTCGTATGTATACATAAGCTGTAAAATGTAGAAAGCCATGCTCAAACTAAATCTCATCCACAAATATGAAGTTTTAATGATATAATCAAATAGTCATTTGTACAAACGTCGGGCGGAGACATATCCACTACCAACAAGTTCAAATAGGAAAGAAATATACAAATAACTGATTTGGTCGAGCGAAGCAATGACGAGTCCAAGAGCAATCATCACGGAGGAAGGAAGACATGGCCTTAGCTAGAGCACCTGCAAGAATCACAAAACACACACCTGGAGAGATCACCAGGTCCTCAGAGGGACGTAACAAGCTTCAAGAAGAACATGCCATGTACTGCATAAATAAATACTATAAACTACAACACAACAGGGTTCCTAACCATCTATGTGATATGTAAATTGAGGACAACGTTCTACGCAGGGGCTGTAACGGATTCACGCAAGCAAGTAATAAAGAGTGGCCAACAAGTAGCGCTCATCCGAGACACTATCGGCCGGGTAACACGTAGCGCTCATCCGAGACACTATCTCCCAAATGTGTGTAAAAATAAATGTAGCCCCTACGCTAGTAGCTATCCCCTCCCCACAATGATACTATACATGTGTCGTAACCACGACACACAAACACGTGTCGTTTCCACCACACTGTTTTATAATAAATAACTGTCAAGTCTTCTAACATACATCTATTGACAGTTATTCCTTCGCATGAGCACGGGCGATCAGCCCACACGCAAGTGACCTCTATATGATATTCACAACTCTCACACACAACTCGTGATACAATCGTGACAAGTTTAATGAAATACACTAAGTTGACGGTAGTCCCTTAACTCTAAGTCCACATGCAAGAAGAAATAATAAACAATAAATATAGATATAATAGCTGAAATAAAATACAACTAAATGTAAGCAGTAAACATGGCAAGGTATCTTGCCTGGTGTAACGCCTGGTATGTGCAATGATCTAACTAGTCATGTTCTGTCCAATGGCCGAGGTCGATATGTGAGGGTCCGGTATTTCATGAGAAAGAGAAACGCGTGATCAGTCGTGATCAATGGTGAAAATCGAGGAGAAACAGTGATGAACATACCCATACTATTTTTAGAAAGGTATTTCTAATACTTGAGACTAGATATTTGTTAGTAAAAAAATAATTTTGGTAAATACTTGAAATCTAAAAACCGTTTTAGGCAAAATTCTCTGTTTGTAAAAAATAGAATAATCATATCTTTGTTTATTTGATAACTTAAAAAAAAATATTGGAATACATTTTATAATTTGAAAGCTACATTTCTATAATATTTTACCATATATTTTTAGTCAACAAAATTTGTATAAGAAATTAAATAATAATAAAAAATGATAAACCATATTTATACATATTTATAAATATTTATACATATTTATTTCTAAACCCTATGAATAAAAAAAATGATATCCTTAATAATAATAATAATAATAATAATAATAATGATAAAATCAGTAATAATAATACTAATAATAATAAAAATATAATAATAATAATTCCCTTAAAAGCTATTCTGCTTCCTTCTAAAGTTAAATATTGAAATGCATTGATCAGAGAGAGAGAGGAAAGGAGAAAGGGGAAGAGCGGTTACCGAGGGCCTTCTCTCCGGCGGGCGGTGGCTCGCGAAGGCGACGGTGCTTGGCTGTGCTGGAGAACTCCGACACGGTGGATGGAAGGAGCGGGCGGCGCGGGATTCGAAGGAGGAGGAGGCTTAAAGTGGAGAAGCTCGTCCTGGCTCGGCACTGGGCAGCAGCGTCGAACTCTAGCGCGGCGACGGACTCGGCTGCAGACAGGGGTGGTCACGGAGGGTTCGACACCGGTGTCCAGCATCATGGTGCTCGTCGGCCGATTCAGGGAAGAGCAGCGCCGGCGGATCCGAAGGAAAGGTGGAGGGACCAAGGGAAGAGGAGGGGGTTCGACCGCGGGAGGGGCGTGCTGCCAGGTTAGGGTACCCCCCTCTTCTTCTGGTGGTGCTTCGGGTTTCTGGGGCGGCGCCATTAGTAGCGGTGGTGTAGGGTTTAGGCGGTGGCCTCCCAGCAAGGTGGCCGGGGTGGAGTCAGGGGTTGGGTCCCCGCAGCCGCGGTTGGCGATGTGTGTGTGTTCTGCTGAGGTTCGGTCGGTGTTGGTCGAGCGCATGGTGGGGCTGTGGTGGAGATGATGGCCACGGCGGGGATGGTGTTGCTGGGTTCGGGTGGCGGAGGTGGTTGTCGGGCTTCGAAGTCGACTGACCAGAGGAGAGGCACGGCCGAATCTGGGACTGGTATGGTGATCGGGGGTTTACTGGTTGTAGATGGTGGTGGTGGCTGGTCGGTGTTGCGACGGTTGTGGTGTTGGCTGAGTGCGGCCTCGGGTGGTGGCAATGGCGGGGCGGCCAGCTTTGCTAGGGTTAGGATTAGGGCCGACGTCCGGGCTGTCGGACAGGGCCAAAGTGTATATGTAAAAGAAAAGTAGTGGATGGAAAGGAGACACGGACACGATGTACGGGTTTGGTAGTGGTGGAGAATTTGGACTTGTGAAATTTGCTTTATGGAGCATCTCCTTATATAGGAGGTCGGGCTATCATGAGGATATGGATGGGGACTAGTTTAAATTAGATATTCCATTATTTGATTTAAAACGATTAAAACCATTTTTGATAAAATCCCTCAAATCAAAACTAGATAAGAGCCTAAAACAAAACTATTTAATCTATCCAAATAAAATTAAAATTCGATTTAAATCACTATAGATTATTTAAAATATTTCCATAATTTTTAAATATTAATAATTAAATAAATTTCGAAAATCAATTAAATATTAGAATTATTATTTTTGCAAATAATTAAAATTCATTTTTGTGAAATCAAGTGGACATGAAATAAATTTCATGTCACTGGCACACAAAATATATTCACATAAAACAATAATTTTTCCAAATTATCACTTATAATTGTAAAGTAAAATAAATATCATTAAATAAATAAGGTTTGCCAAAATTCGACGCGACACAATAATCAAATATTAAATATTTATTCGAAAAAATATCTTTTAAAATATTCGTATAAATATATCGTCTTGCGACGTACAAACATGAAAAAAATGCGAACTCGTACGCGACGTACGATTTACAAAACAAAATCGATACCAATTTAAATAAATATCGTAGCATAAATTTAGGGCTTTTACAAGTTGTCTATTAAGTATTTTGCTAAAAACGTATATGCATTCAAGTCTTTATCTAGAATTAGTATACTTTATATGTAATTTCTATTTAGCCAAGTAAATATGTATAGTTGCTAGTTAGTTTGTATATATAGTTGGTAATATTCTTTAGTTATCTAGAATTTAGCTAGTGATATTGAGGACTCGATAGATAACTAGACAATGTCATTTGATAGATTTTAACCAACTTATACCAAATCAGGTGGACTTACAGATCTTCTACCTATTCCCGATCACCCCGAGTAAGGCAAGTACATTCTATGGTTCATGTTCATTTAGATTATTCATGTACTTTTTTGTGACACGTCATGACACGATATCTTGTACTCTTGTACTTTCATGTTCTTGTACTTACTTGTGGTAGGGAAGGGGAAATACACTAGCTATGTGACCAAACCCATGTTCTGATATTCATGTAGATAGCTTAGGCCTCACATCGTGCACGCGGGTCCTAAGTCGTACCGATATTCATATACTCCTGTACTTATTCCTGTACTCACCCCAGCCGGTCACATATGCTAGTTGTATTTCAAACATTGTGCACATATTATGTCCTATACTTCTGGTTCATGGTTTACATTCTTGTACTTTATTTCCTGTACTTTACATTCATGTACTTTTATGTTACTTTTCTTGTACTTTATATGTCATGTTCTCATGTACTCATTTCCATATCATGATGTTCTTGTTCATTACCTAGAATTGTACTTTGCTCTGCTCCTGACTGGATATGTTGCAGGTGTACGTGCAAGATATTGTTCTACCTTATGGGCCAGAGCCCGAGATCTTAGCTGAACAGGATGGAGACATGACTTAGCTAGAGGCTTTAGGTTTAGACTGTTTAGCCTTACTCCTAGATATGGTTTTAGTGTTCATAGAGTATTTAATTCCTGTTGACTCTTGTACTTTTACGTTATATGGACTTGTGGATTATGGTGATCTTTCTGGGATCGTTTATAGATGTTGTGATTTGTACTTATTCATATTGACTTGATAGTTTTTCTAGCTTGGTACAGCTTACTACGTTGAGTCTTCCAACGTAGGCTGGGCGTGTCCGACTCGTGTCCGATTATTCGGGAGCGGGTCGTGACAAAAAATAATAAAATATTTGTAGCCATGCACATTCGGAAACTTAAATGGACCCCAAATACACTATGAACTAAAGAAAAGGATGAATCATATTTTGTTAACAAAATGAAAAAAAATCAACGATGATGGTTCCTAAGAATACACGACTTGCAACTAAATTCAGATAATAATAAATTATGTAATATCATACGTGAGGAATATAACGAAGGATGTGTTTGACCACTAGGTGCAAAAGGTAGAGGAGCAGTAGTAGGGATAGATGTATGTCTGACAATAGGTGTATCATCAAGGTTACCATGATTTCTCTTAACACCAGTCCTCCCAATGATTGGTTCCCCTACAATTGGAACAATATAGACCACGGCGACTGCATCGTCCTCGCCCTGGGTATTGCGACCTCCAGAAGATAAATAACGATGTCCATGAGAAACACCTCGGCCTTCGAAAAAAGAATCGGAAGTGCCTCATCTAGACTGAAAGTGACTACCACTGCCCTCGCCATAGGTAGCAAGGGCGGTTGCTCTGCTCGCCAGAAATGGAAGATGGCGTAGGTATACGATAAATCATCAATATGGATCATCAAAGAAGGAGAGTTGTGCTAAGAGGGAACTAGTGAGTCGATGCCCTCAAAAGTAGATGGTATCAGAACCAAGAGAAGGACACCATAAAGGGCCTCTTATTGCTGGTGAGTAACAGCAAGATCTGAGGAGATCAGCTGAAAGACATTTCATTGTCCAAGAAGGCCGCTGAAGAGGGCACCAAAATTCTTGGCAACTTTCACAGACATAATAGTGTTATAGTAACGAGCATCCATAGAGTTAGATAACCAAACAATTATCTTGTTGTCAATATGAAACCAAATGATATATTGGGGATTGGAGTCCAGTGGTGGCTCCATTAAGTGACGATAGAGGCCTTTGCTATTTAAATATTTTTTACAATATTGGACCACTGCAAGTAATTCTTTGTGCAAGAGAGAGATCGTGGTGAGTCATAAATTGTCTTGAAGTTGACTGAATAGGAAGGTGCATCAAAAGGTAAACCTTTGTCATCGTTAGAGTCCATAATTAAGGACGCACAAGATCAACCTAGCAAAGATTGTTGTTCAAATCACCAAGAGTTATGCGATCAAAGACGTCAGGTTACCGTATCGAAATGGAGCAGCTTCGAAGATAATATAACCAAGTAAGAGACCTCAAGCAAGCACAAAACTAAACTGATAATATCACCAAGAGTTATACGATCAAAGACGTCAGGAGTTTGGAAGAAGCCATTAAGGATGACTAGGCTAGGGAGGGGCATAAAGGAAGTGTTGTGGCTTCGTTGTACGCATTGACAATAGCCTTGCCGTAGGCTTTGGTAGTAGCTTCGTTGTAAGCGGGTGTCCTAGTCTTGTAGAAGATTGTACCTTTAGCTCCGTAGGAGCTGGTGTTGGCTTTAGCGTCGTCAGATGCTATTTTCAACCTAGCCTTGTCGTAGGCTATTCCCAAAGGGTTAGTTTTGTCAGAGCCTATGTTAGCTTCGTTGGACGCTATAGTAGCTTCACCGGAAGCTAAGACAAATGTCTGGTTTCCAAATATTCAGCTACAAAAGTGGTTGTGGCCGGAGCCGCGGGGGGAGGGGGAGGTAAGGGTGGGCGGCGGCAGCGTTAGGGGGTGGGGGGTAGGGGCTAGGAGAAACAATAAAGGTTGGTGGAGTGAGGTAGGAAATTTTTTCTTTAGAATTAGTGTTCTTTCCACATTTCATAGCTCTAATTCCATAAAATCCAGAGAGAATTTTTTAGTTTAGATATGAATAAAACATGATAGGTCTTGGTACATTTATAGGAACAAGTCATGACATCCTCCTTTAGCCCATACGATGTAGAACTAAAGTGAGGTATACAATAATAGTTAAGTAACAGAAGAAAAAGAGTTGGAGGAAGAAGACTTACCTCTCAAAGCAAAAAGTAAATAAACTTAATTTTGGAGAATAAAGAGGCAGATGGAAGATACTTATGTTTTGTGATTTTTTATTGAGATCTTTTTAAATATTATGTTTGGTAAACTTTATGGAGATTTTTTTTTCCTTATTGACTAGTTTGAATGATGGTTTTGAATTTTTTTATTATTGGAATTATTTAAGGGTACTTGTTAAATTTACATTTGTTTTAATTCTGTTATGCATGTCATATATGAAGTGAATTGTTGATTTATACACTATGGATCCATATTGTCCGATGTGTCCAGTATGTTGCTAGGTTTCCGGTATTATAGATCCCCAAAAGGTACGAGACCGATATCCAGTATCAGGAACTTTGCAAAGCTTAGTAAGATAGCTGTAAAAATATTTATTTAGCAAAGAAAGAGATCTCATTTATTAAAGATACCTTGGTGCCTTTGCATTTATTTGATATTCTCTTTTGTTGAGGGTGTTCATGCATCTTTCTTTTTCTTTTTATATTTTCTGTGCAGGAAGTATAAAGTAACTTGGGGAGCAAGAATTCTTCAGGATTTCTTATTTGGAGAGATGCAAATCAGGAGGAGTAGAGATATCATGGATTACAAGTATACACAGCTGCAATTGGGAGCGTATCTTATAGCAATAACGACAACGGTAAATCCTCTATCCAGGCTTGGGACGGCAATCAGGATACATAACACTAATCACATGAATATTTTGTTATTGTTCATGATTATGCTACTTACTTTTGGATGTAGCTTTTCATGTAATGGAAATGGTACATTAATTTTCTTTTACAAAACTGTATAGATGAAACTTGTTCTATTGGAAAGATTGGGAAGTGAATTGTTTTATGGTTTCTTGTGTACACTATACTAGTTGGGTTACTAAACTTCGAATGTTTGCCCTTTGATATTGTTTACCTAATGTGCAAATGTATGGGTTTTCTAATATATTGTTTGAGTTGATCTTTGGTACTCGAATTGAGGATCTTGAGGATGTTAATCTTGCTGCAATTGGTAATCTGGAAGTGTTACAGTTATCCAGAAAATGAAAGGACAAATTGGTGGTGTTATAACAATGGCAGATGAAAGATGATACTTTCTGAGAAAAAGAACAAAAAATTCCATCCCTTGTTCGGGGTTCTTTCCTGCTTATACATAATAATGGTATTTCATTTGTCTCTACTTTCAAGGTTAATTCAATAATAATCGTGGACCGAAAATCATAGACATGCTGAGTCCAGTTTGGATGACAGTGACCGAACTTGGCCCGAATTTGGTCCCTGGCCAAATTTTGTGGGTATTTTGCGACAACCTTTGGTAGGATCCAAACTGATCGCTAGCCGAGTTCAGTTCAATCGACGGCTCACGAGTTTTAGGATTTAATCAGCACAGCTGGTTTCGTGCAGATGGCCTTGATTTGTGCTGGGTATTAGGATTTTTTATGACCTAAATTATGGTTTCTCAACCTATTTATATTCGTTGAGGGTGGAGGCATAGGAGGAGAACACACATGAGATTATAGGGTGCTTGTCCACATAAAACTAAGAGAAAGTCCGCACTTTGCTCTTAGGCCTCGTTTGGTTCGCAGAAAGGAAAGGAAATGAAATTGATTATTTGATATTTCCTTTCCTTTGGGAAATTGCAATTCCAATCAATTTCCTTTTCGGTGTTTGGAAAAGCCAAGAAAATTGGGAGGGAAAGTAAATCCTTAGAGGGGAAAAATGATTCCTTGTGTTGGTGGAAGGAACCATTTCCTCCCTATTCCCTTCTTTTGGGAATCAAATTCATTTCCTCCTCATTTCCTTTGGCATATAAATAAATGAAAGGAATCACTTTCCTTTCCCAAGGCTCCAATTCTGCGAACCCAACGAGGCCTTAGGGCTCACCGTTCAAGGCAACAGAAAGAGGAGATTTGTGGGGCGAAGTCGTCGTATTTGTACAGGGAGATCACTACGGGTAGGATGTGTGATTTTATTGTAATCTTCTGCTTCTTTCTTGAGTTCGGTGAGGGGGTTGAACCTTTAAGCAAAGGGTTCAACAAGTTTTTATCAATCTTGTAATTTTACTTGAGGTTATAAAGATTAGGATTTATCCAGTTGACACGGTAACTGAAAAGACCATGTTCTCATCTATGCTTGGTACTTGTGTTAGACGGGTGGTTGGTTATCTCAAGTGGGTTGGCCTAAGTTGTCACTGCGGTCAGTTCAGACACGGTATTGGAGCACGGTATCGACGCTTTTGGTTCCAACATCTGGTGTCAGAGCAAAGGTTCGGATCATTCTGGTCTGATACCAACATCTAGTATCAGAGCTCTCAGGTTCACGAGAGGGAAGGTGCAACTATGTCTATGGAGAAGATGAATACACGTATGGTCACATTCACAGGAGAAAGTGGACGATTTGGAAGCCAATGATGGAAGAACTACTTTGGTGCAAGGACTTGAATGGTGTGTTGAGGGCGACAGCTCCAAGCCATCAAATAAGTCTATTGATGACTAGAGGCAATTGGATTGGAAAGCCGTTGGATTCATCCGCCAATGGGTGTACGATTCATTGTTGCATCACATCTCCATGGAGATTTCTACAAAAGCACTGTGGAAGAAGATGCATTCATTGTACGAACGGAAGACGGCTGGCAATATGGTGTTTCTTTCAATTTCTCTCTTCTTATTCACTCTTATTCATTTTTCTCAACAACCTAGGCAAGTACTGTCACGAACCATTCCCGAATAATCGTGTTCTAGTCATGCTACGCCCGGCCTACGCTAGTGTGAGCAGCGGTAGTCAGCCATCTAGACCTTAGGAATCGTCAAAGTAGAGAATATCAATCTCTTATCATAGCTCTAATTGCGTAACCTGTCACAATCACAGCATCCACTATGTCTTTATTATATCGTTTTTTATAAGAGATCTTTGGAAACATATCTGGTAAATGATAAAGGCAACTCTATACAATCCTCAATCTCATGAAAACATTAAACTATAATCTAAATCCCCTCGGGGAAAGCCTCCTGGTCCTGGATAGCCTCTAGAGTGGTCTCCGCTATCAGGTCCTCCTGCGGTCCATAGAGTGTAGGATAGTCAAGCTCATCATCATCTGTAATGTCAATGATCCAGTTAGAAAAGGAGCAAAGAATAATATAACTCATCAGTACTCAACAATAAGATGCAATAGTACATAAAGTAACAAAGGCAGTAAATAACAAATAAACTGAAGAATACCTGAAATCATGCACTATCTACATAAAACATGTGCAATAGAACATCAGTAAGCATGTAGGGGATCATGTATAAGGCACATCGTCGCCGATATGCTAGCAGTCACGTAAGTAAGAGTAAGGCATATCGTGGTTGATATGCTAGTAGTCATACAAGTGATGGACGTAAGGCACATAAAGTGCTAGCAGTCACGTAAATGTCCATCGGCCAAGGTAGACTACATGCTTTATGAATGTTCTCCTTCCCGACAAGAAACATGAGAAATGAGTAAGCAAGTGATTTAGTATAACATGTCATGCAATCTCACTAAGTAAAGTTGAGATTACAAGTACTAGCCTTTCACTGGTTGTCGTTGCCAAGTGTCTCTAATCCTACCTAAAATAATTAAGGAAATATGGGTTAGAGCATATTCTAAGAATTCGCTAAAATATTCTTAGCAATTCTACTCTAACTACCCATTATAATTATCTACTAATTATTCAAAAAAATTATTAATTACTTAATATCAAAATATATTAATAATGTTATTTTATAAAAATATCATTATGCTAAAATTAATTGTGAAATAGCTAATTAAAATATTATCCAAACTTTATCTAGAAAATGTTTAGTCTACAATAAACAAAATACTAATTGGAAAATGATATGAATTACAAATATTATCTATAAAAAATAATTGAAAGCTAAACCTAGCCCAGTCCAGGCCCATCCTAACTCAGCCCAGCTCTGCGATTGGGCTTGGGCTCAGCCCAGCTCCATTCCTCATATTCTTTTCTTTTCTTTTTGTATTCTAGCCTGCGGGCTTGGCCCGCGAACCTGGCCCATCATCTATACCTAATGCCTAACCCTAACTCAACTGAACTCTCTTTCTATCTCTCTCTCTTTCAAACGCACACACACACAGCCAAACCCAAATCTATCTCTAGAGAAAAGGAAGCAGATGATGATAAAGAGGAAGAAGAAGAAAAAGTGAAGAGGAGGAAGAAGAAGAAGAATGAGAAGAGCGGGGCTACCTCGTCGGCCAACGGAGGTACTAAGGTCCTGCGAAGATCGTTGCAGTGGCTGCGCTCTTAGAAGAACGGTAGCAGATCTAGGGTTCCGGCAGCGGCTGTCACACCCCGACCCAAAAAATCGCTCATCCTCGCATCGATTCATCTGAATTATCATCCGCATTGAGGCATGATGCCATACGATTCTGGAGTTGCATTCGTATAAGGCAAGATAAAAAGTTCTCAAATGGTTATATTTGATTTGATATTAGCAACTGAAGAAAACAAAGTATACGAAAATAATTCTCTTTATTGATGAATGAACTGAGATTACAAAGGCTTTCAAATAGTCCAACTGAATTTGCCAGATTGGCTACAACACTCAAGTTCTCTCTTGCCCACAAAGGATTTCACCGTTCCATACATCATGTCTTCTATATCTCGGCCGCATCAATCTTGTTGCAAGTTCGAGCGTCAATGCGATCGCACGCTTCAAACGCTACGGCATTCCATGCCTCAGCGGGATCAAGCGAAGCTCCATCGCGAGCAGACTATTTTCTGAACCTGCTAGCAAACTAGTGGGCGATTAGTACTTTCGTCCTCGTTGTACTGATCAAAGACTCACTTAAATAAACCTACATTTAGTAATGTATCGATTCATACAACATATAATTTGGTTATCTTTTTATGTTCTCCTTAGGTTCGGTTTCACAGCATATTCGAAAGTAACAAGGCATGTTATCATGGCAAGTATGTTATATTCGATTCGCACAAGCAAGCAGGCAACTAATAGCAATCTCGTGTAGTTTCATGACTTCTTACCAAACACTAGCGCACTTGTCCTTGCACCAACGTAAGGTGAATACGCCTCATTCCTTCCCTGTCATACTATAAGTGCTATGTGCAGGATCTCTGTGTTCCTGCACTTTCGGCATACCGTTCCTTAACTCTATGAAGGTCGTTTGCGTATCCGCGCCAGAATGTACTAAAGTTGTTTCTTTTTTCTTTTCTTTTGTTTTGTTTTCTTTAATTTAGGTAGCCCGGCGCCTCACGGGATGGGTTGCTATTCCAATAACCAGAGGCTTACCGTTGCATACCAATCAATATGGCTTTCACATCAATAATCGGTCGCTAATCGTCTTAGAGATGTGTGTCCATCAAAGTTTAACGTCCCTCCTAGGCCAAACGGTCCCGGCGCCCTAGCACAAACCCGTTCGAGGGAACACCCGTGCACGGGATATTATCTCCAATCTATTTTTCAAGTCCATTCGACCATGCAACGCACGTCTTATTCAAACAACCAAACATATCTTGAGTCCGCGACTCAGACTTCGTATCATCTCGTATTTCTCATATTAACTTTCTATGTTCTCACATTCCATACTTCGTTTCAATGCTCAACGATATCATGCCCCAACTCAATGTTCGTCAACCGAACGACCCGAAGGTTCTGAACATTTTTGAGGCATCATGTCACATCCGACAATTCTGTCACATTCATGCCACAACTGTTCTCTTAGCAACGAAGCCATCTTTTATGATTCTCGTGCACGTACGCATGCCTTGACACGATTATTCTCTATTTTTTGAGTCGTGCATGCGATGCACGCCTCGATATGGTATTTCCATGTTCTATGCCTTAATTTTCAATGTTCATGGCTCGTGCACTAGGGCACTCTCCTCAATTGTCTTTCAACGTGCTAGCCTTCTAACTCGTGCACGGGGAACGAATGACTTGTGTGTTGAGGCACTTGTCGATACAGTTATTCCATGTTCTTATAGCTTGCGCACCGAGGTGCTCGCCTTTGCTATATTCAAGTTCAATAGCGACTCGTACATTTGATGTACGTTTTATTTTAATTGTTCTATTTAGTGTTCGACACACACTATATTCATCTCTTGATCGAGCCACGCCCGTGGTCTCGATAGGTTAACTCAGCATACAATTATATATTTTACTTAGGCATGAAGGAGTAGGAAAGAGAAGTCAAAGCTCTCCCCCCCCACTTAGGCCGATATGCCTTATCGTTTTATCGAGTTGATGCGGCTCGATTTTATATCTTTGTTGTATGGCCAACTCTTCTGACTTAGTCATTCAAGAACTTCGTGCTTCATTGAATTATATGACCGATTTGGCTTACCGAGCCGATGCCTCAGTCCGTTGCGAGGCGGCGATTTGGTTTTGCAGACCCCGTTGTAAATAAGGAAAAATATCGACCTCTTATATTTTAGCATAAACGTATAGCCTTCACACGAAACCAACTAAAATCAATACTTGTCCGAATCAGACTAATGTCTTGCATCGATTTAATTTTTTAGAATCTTTGAACCGACTTAACGATTTCTCTCGGGCCAACTTAACACTTGCATCGATCTTACTCGATGTGTTCTTGGGGTCAACGTAACTCTTTGTATTGATCCGACTCGATGCATTTTTTGGGTCAACATACTCACGTATCGATTCGCATCGATACTTAATCGAGTCAACACAACTATTCGAGTCAGCGACTCAGCATAATGCACCGTGCGGAGCGGGGAATTACATAATATACCACTCAAGACAAGGTTCGTCCTCAAACCGAAACCAACACTCAATTCTAAGTGTTTTCTAGATCGTTTCCTGATCTCGTCCAACTATCGTTGTTCCGTTTCAAATACTCGTTCAAAGCTTTCATTTACTTTCAGTCTTTATTGCAGCTCAATTTTAATTTTAGTATACAACTTGATTTGGATCGTACACCTATTCAAGGCATCCCAAAAATATGTGTATTTCAACCAAGCCCAGTGGTAGAAAATTGGAACAAAGCTGACAGGTAAATTTAAATCCTATGCTTGCCATCTCGTACTCCCGATCGGACTTATCTTTAGCGATTGTTCTCAAAATTTTATCACATATGTATATTCGATACATACATGATTCATTCAAAAAAGATAGTCGCATACGATGCGATTCAAAAATCATATTTTTTACTTCGTAACTTCCCTATGGACCATCCATTCTATGCGTCGCATCAAGCCGTCATGCATTCGATCGCAACAAACCTTTGCAATGCTTTGCGTTTGAAGCTGCTGCCCAACTATTTCTTGAAGCTTCACTTTACAACTCATCTCAATCGCTTTCCCTTTGTTGACTTGCAAATGCATCAACATTTAGGGTTACGCCCGCTAGGTGACTTACCTAGACACCGTGCTTAAATTCTCCCGTCGCAACTCAAATTGACAGTGCTCAAAGGCAACAGTCTTTTCGACCAAAAAGTTTAACTCGAGGTGACGGTGCTCAAAGGCAGCAATCGCTTTGACACAAAATCTCTACGACGCGTCTTACGTTCGATTCCTATCGAGTAGGAAATTTACTAGCCAAATTCCCAACTTGTTCGTCTCACAACATCGAATATAAGTTCAATTTACGCAAGCTCAATTACAAGATGAATCCAAATCTAACGACATAACTCGTAAGTCATTCTCTTACCGCTCGCTCTCGTGCATAGCATGATTCTTAAAATCGTCTAGACTTATCATCAACATGCACCACACAATTCCATATGCGATATTGTATAGGTCCTCTTATGGGTCTACAATATTTATTTCGATTTGGCGGTCAAGTCTTCTAGGGTCAGCTCCCCCGAAGCTACGCTCGATAATTGTGGATCATTAACGAAGGACAGTTACTACAAACCATGCTATATTATTTCGGAGCCAAATCACGTTCCAACGATTTCTATGTGACTACCCAAATTTGGACAAAACCATTTCTATTTGTGCAACTGAGGCACAACTATCTTCCAATTAAAGTCATGCACTATCGTCGATGATTCTGAAATTTACGAAACATCTACTCATATTGAGTTCGAGTCTATCTACCCACGGTCGACATTCGAGATGCTATACGCATCAAAATAATCGTCGATAACTTTACGGTCTCGCCTGATCAATCGCAAGGTTTACGATCAACCAATTCGACATTCTCGTATTGCTATTCCCAAAAATTACGATATCGTAAGCCCGCCCTATTTTGTATTCTCATATCGTGCTTACGTTTTCTTGCGTATCGATTTTGATAGTTAATATCAATTTCGATAGCACGAGGGTCAACTTTGAATCTGCATCAACACCGACTTTAGTTTATATTCACTACAAGAAAAAGACCATATTATAATGTTTGAAAAGAAGTTATTACAACGGTTCGTTTATAAGCGTTGCAGAATTTTCGCAACATCACATAATATGACGAATTTGAAGAGTTTTTGGCCTATTATAACGATTTATAGCCTTAAACGTTATATATTGTTCACGCATATCTAACGCTGTTACACGCAAATGTTATAAAAAGTGGTAAAAATTTAAGAGCAGCCGCTCAAAAGTCCGCTCAAACCCGACCCCAAAATCAAAATCCTAGGTCCCTTCCCCCCTCTCTCGCTCTCTCTCTTCCATTTTTCCTTCTCATCTCCTCCTCTCCTCTTTCCTTCCTACCACTCCTACCACCTCCACCAGACTCGAAAACCCTAATCCTAATTTTTTTTCCTCATCCGGCGATGAGACCCACACCGCCGTCGATACCCTCTACTTTGCCATCATCACCCTCTGCACCATCGGCTAGGGCGACATCGCCCCCCTCACACCGTTCACCAAGTCCCTCTCCTGCCTCTTCGTCCTTGTCGGCTTCGACATCATCGACGTCCTCCTCCCCGTCGCCGTCATCCGCGTGCTCGACATCCAGGAGGGCCTCATCCTCGCCAGCACCAGCGCCCGTACCGGGGACACCGCCGTCGCCGGACCGCCGGCTACTTCTTCGACGCCCAGAAGGGCCGCAAGCGCATCCGTCTCAAGGTCCCCCATTTGCCGTTTGTGTTCCCAAGTTAGACTTCCCTGCCGATCTATATATATATATTGCCGTTTGTGTTCCCAAGTTAGACTTCCCTGCCGATCTATATATATATATATATATATATATATATATATATATATATATATAAAAAAAAAAAAAAAAAAAAAAAAAAAAAAAATATATATATATATATATATATATATATATATATATATATATATATATATATATATATATATATCCCAAGTTAGGTCGCTCAAGTAAAGAAAATCATCTTTTTCTCTTCTATAAATCTCTCCTCTCCATCCTACTGAAAAAAAGCTCTTTTAATTTTCTTCTGATTTTTATCTCTTTGGAAATCTCATGGCAGGAGAAGCTTCTTCTTCCTCCGATACGTAAGTTTCAATATTTGATTTAGGGTTAGGGTTTCGACCAGTGGTTAGGTTTTGAATTTGGGGGAGTTTTTGTTTTTTTTGCTTTGGCAGGAAGGGGGCGAAGTGGGATTTTAGCACGGCGATCCTGGAGAGAAAGAAGGCTGCGAACAGGCTGATCATCGACGAGGCGGTGAACGACGACAATTCGGTGGTGTCGATGAACCCGGAGACCATGGAGAAGCTCCAGATCTTCCGCGGCGACACGATCCTTTTGAAGGTATCGGACTTTGTATTCTTCGGTCTACTTTAGGGTCGTCATTAGCTAATTAATTTTTGGTGGCTCTTGTCTTTTGTTTGTGGATGGAAAGTTTAGATTTAATTACTTTGGTGGAGAACTTCAATTTCCGATTCTGGAAGTATCGGACACGTGGAAATTCTGGAATTATTTGCTTGTTCTTTTATTAAGTTTATAAATTGGTAGATATCTGGGAACTAGATATATGTTTGGATAGGGTTAAACTTAGTAAATTAATTTGGTAGCAGCAGTTCAGAATACTTGTGTTAGGAATATTGGACAATCTGAGGACTCCTTGCTGCTGATATAAGTCAAGCCATTGTAGCAAGTGAAGTACCTGTGCACTTCAAAGTTGTCAATTTGATCGCGTCATGTTATGTTCCATAAACACACACTACACGACACCGTAAGGCCGCTGCGACATGGACATGGCGCTTACTTTTTAGTGTTTGATATGCAAGGTTGTAAAAGGCGCTAGGTTCTAGTCGGACGCCTACCCCCTAGCCTGCCTTGGATGGCGCGGTTAAAGAGGAAAATAAAAAAATCCAAAATATCTACTGAATTTTTTGTGTGGAATGTCCATGTTTCCTAGGCGTCAAGTGAAGGGCTATATCAAATTTATTTAACCTTGGATGAGTTTGTATTTAGAATTTAGTGCATTATGTAAGTAGCAAAATTTCAAAATTTTGATTTTGGTAGTATTGTGCATATGGACTGATTTTGTGTCATACATACTGCATTGTCAATGATTTTATTAGTTAAACGTCAAGTTGTAATAATCTCATTAGATGTTTAAATCAATTGTGTCAAACTATGAACATATTGGTTATGTTGATGTTCATTCTGTAATTACATACACACGTTTGCATATCATGGTGTTCAGGATGAGTTGTTTCTGGATGGTTCATGTGTCGGACACTTTTGGACACTATGGCAATCGATCAGTAAATCTGATTTGAACGTCAGCACATCTTGACTGGAGCTTATTCCAACCTTGACATTTGTCGACTGGACGTCAGTCAAAGTTGTCAATTTGATCGCGTCATGTTATGTTCCATAAACACACACTACACGACACCGTAAGGCCGCTGCGACATGGACATGGCGCTTACTTTTTAGTGTTTGATATGCAAGGTTGTAAAAGGCGCTAGGTTCTAGTCGGACGCCTACCCCCTAGCCTGCCTTGGATGGCGCGGTTAAAGAGGAAAATAAAAAAATCCAAAATATCTACTGAATTTTTTGTGTGGAATGTCCATGTTTCCTAGGCGTCAAGTGAAGGGCTATATCAAATTTATTTAACCTTGGATGAGTTTGTATTTAGAATTTAGTGCATTATGTAAGTAGCAAAATTTCAAAATTTTGATTTTGGTAGTATTGTGCATATGGACTGATTTTGTGTCATACATACTGCATTGTCAATGATTTTATTAGTTAAACGTCAAGTTGTAATAATCTCATTAGATGTTTAAATCAATTGTGTCAAACTATGAACATATTGGTTATGTTGATGTTCATTCTGTAATTACATACACACGTTTGCATATCATGGTGTTCAGGATGAGTTGTTTCTGGATGGTTCATGTGTCGGACACTTTTGGACACTATGGCAATCGATCAGTAAATCTGATTTGAACATCAGCACATCTTGACTGGAGCTTATTCCAACCTTGACATTTGTCGACTGGACGTCAGTTAATAAGTTTGCACCTCAAAGTTAGTTTTGACCATCTATCAGTTAACTAGTGATCAAAGGGTTAAGCCCGTTATTACAAACAAGTAGTACTAGATGTATCAAATTTTCTGTCTGTTAGCTAAATAACTAGGTCGATGTTAAAACTGACCGATTATGTTAACTGCATGGATGTTAAAACTACCGTTTTGTACTTTACACATCCATATAAAGTACTACTTCTGAGCTGATTATGTGGATGTGCATGATGCATGCCACAGTGTCACAGACAAAGTGGAACTTCCGTGCATTGTTACAATAGTACTTTCTTTTCCTCTGTCTAGGTATACTGACATGGGATTTAAAATTAACCGTGTGAATTATGAGGGAAGTTTGCTCATTGTAGAGAACAAGGTCACGTCATGGGCTCCTAAAAGATTTTCAGAAATTAGTACTGAGAGGTATGTCTCCAAGTAGCTCATCTGACATTCTTTTTAGACAATTTCCAACAGGAACACAGTAAAGTCACATCAACTCTAGTGAATGCTTTAGTGCCTCAAATTATTATTAATTGGTGTTCAAGCGCTTGGACATTTACCAATTTTCATGGTTTCAGCACCACCAGTTTTATAATTTTCCATATAAAATATTCTCTACAATGATTATTATGTAGTTCACTAATTCTATGTAGAGTAATCTGTTCTAGTTAACATAGACATTTTCCTCTCGGATGGTCTCTGATCACACCAGTATTTGGATTTGATGTTTTCATATGTGCTCTGGGTCCTTGACAAGTATGCATGTTAGCATATTTTATCAACATACATAATGTCAAGCATGAGCTTCATATTTCTACAATCTATTTTAATAGTGTACTGCAGAAGTTAAGAGTTCACCACTGAAATCAAGGTAGCTATCCTCCAAGGAGCCTCTGTACATGTGTCGATTCAGACTCCACCTACTTTACATTTTGTACATCCTACTGATGAGGAACCTTTGCAGCCCCCAAGCACCTTAAAGGGGGTTTGGTTTGGTGGAAAGTGAGGGGAAGGAAGGAAAATGAAAGTGTCTCATGTAGAAACAAGATATCATTCACATAAGATCAACTTTCATTTTCCTTTCATTTCCCTCACTTGCTTAGCAACCAAATACGACCCAAAGGAAGAATTAAAATTATAAGACCGGTGATGTATCCTGGCTGGACTATGGGATATAATTAGGTCATGACTACACCATGAAGTTCATAGATACAGACATAGATAATTATTGTAAGCCATATCGAAACTGACCTGGACTAAAAAGAAGAAATAAATTTAACACATGAAGATGACAGCATTGTGATTGCAGCAATGGTTTTGTTGATAAAAGTTATGGAGGTATACGATTTCCTCCAAGTTTAAATGACATATAGACATATACACAAGTTGCAACTCCAAAATTTGTAAGGTTAAACACATGATTAGCATATTTGAAGTGATTTATGTGCCCAAAGACCTTTTTCTCTTCCAGAATCGATATTTACATAAGATTTATTGTCATCACTAACATTCTTTCACATATGTCTACAGAAATAACATGATAGGCATCTGAAGGATCTGTATTTCTCATCGTAACTTTTCTTTAGTTAGAAACGCTAAGATTTTATTGCTTCAGCAATATGTGCATTACACAAATACATACGAAATATAAAGTTGGTGACATTTGCTGTTGAAAGTACTGATACCCATTTTTTATGTATTGACAGTTTATCAATCTTCAAAGTTCTACGGCCTGTGCCAGGTAATTGCTCCCTCGTATTGTCTGACACATGTATTTTGCATCTCCTAATTTTTCAGAGGCTGAAAACTAGTAGCTCTGAAACTCAAGGCTACTATTTTGGCCCTACTCTTCCCCTTTTGGGTTCTTTGATATCATTATTAAGAAATGATTGACTCCTTTTTTTAATGTTTTATTGAACTGTTGGACTTGCATGATGCATGTCAGTGTCACAGACAAAGTTGGTACTCTATTTAGAGCCTTAGACAGTTGGGAACTATTGGGGTGGTGGTGGTTAAATCTACGAGTTTCCATTGACCATAACTAGTGCAGGTTGGACAGGTAAGAGCTGTTGTATCTGAAGGAGTTAAATAGATATGGTTGAGCAGTGAAGATACTTGTGCTTATGGTAAACTCATGTTTATGCGTATGGTTTCATGATCGATGCACTTGTATATCATGTGGATATACAAGTGAATTGTTGAATTGCTCACTCACTAATTCGGGCATTCCTTTCTCAAAGAGGATTACTGGGTATGAATTCCCTCTGGGATTCTACTTTGTCGGTGGATAATCGATCTTATCAACATGCAATAACTATCGCATGACACACATCCCTCCTATCACTGTCGGATACCTTACGTATCGTATCAAATTCGTGTCGATCGAATACCCATCTGGCATGACATAGAAACTTGAAAAATAAGTGTTGTATCCATGTAGTTGTTTCAGTTTCTTGAGATTAGGAAGTTGGTATTTTGCTCATGAGGAATGAACTGTAGGTCATTGTTACTGATGAGCTTTTCTTGATGGAATATGTGTTTAACTCTCTTAACTTGGCTGGGTCGCAACAAGCTTCCATAGTAAGTGTCCTTTGTCTGTGGGGATGAGCAAAGAGAACCTATTATAGGAATTAATGCTTAATATTTACTGATTTTGTTCTTGACAGCTATTATCGATCTTTCATGAGATGCACTGTTCCAAAAGGTAGTTGAAAAAGGAGGTTCAATTAATTCAAATGGAAAGGATAGGTTTATTGAAAAAAATAAATCCTGAGACAAGGTTATTTTGAATAAATTAACATTTTCATTTATTTGTGGATTCATTTCTGCAAAAATTTACTTTCTATTGGATCACTAATATTAAGTGTGAGAGTGAAGACCTCTAAATATCTGATTTCTTCGACCAAAATCTGTATGTGTTTGTAATGGGTAGCAAATTGAGGATTTGCAAGTAAAATATATTAATCTCTCTTCATGTGTTTGTAATGGGTAATAATATGGATGCATGATTCTTTATTGTGCCTTACAGCTTTCAGTTTTTCGTAATGATGTGAAATGGATTTTGTTACCAGAAATAGATTTACTGTTGTTGCATTATAGCAACTTTTTTTGATTCCAGCTTGTCTAGATCTGTGTGACGGCTACTTGTATAACAATGTTGTTGCTTATCTAATAAAGCGTATTGGCCATTTCAGGGGACTCTAACCTATTTATTTGAGTAGAATTTCAATCACTGTTGTTGATAATGTGCTTCTTGTTCATCAAACAGATGGGATATTGCATGCTTGACCAAGTTACACTAATTATGATCAACATATGAATGGGTTGGTATAAGCCGTCAACCAAATATCATTGGTAAGGTATGTTCTATTTCAACCTTTTCCATTCGGGGCCATCTTGTTGCTTTATAACTTGGTTGTTATCCAGTTTAGTGCACGATACTGCTTCTATAACCTAACCTCCTTTGTTGAGGGAGGTAACACTAGTTCAGAGTTTCTTTCTTTTTGGTTCTTGTTGCTGGACACTGAACAAGGAAATGGGTAGAGGTGAAGTATGAACCCTCACAAATGATTAGCAGGTTCATACTGTATCAATTTTATTTTACCATTAATTGATATCTTAGATAAACTTCATCATTTAATAGATTTTTCGTGTTACATGTGCTTATATTTGATCTTTTTCTATAAAGTTAGGATAATTTTGGAGTTGAATATATTGAAAAACTTATCAAGGAGTTATTAGAGGTGAGTCTGCTTCTATTCTTGTAATGGAGTTTCCCATGGATTTTTTTCTTACCTTTTTATTCCTGCTTACTAGTTTGTGTTGGAAGAAAGTAACACTGGATTGCTTTTTTTTATGCATGTCCTTTTCTGTTATTGATTTTCGATAGAAAGAAAATTATATAGAACCGACAAGACTTCATGCAATGCCTCATATAGAAGCTTGTCCATGTCACATATATATACTGCATTTATTAGGGGATTTCCTCATATCCCTTCGTGACTTAATCCTTTTTCTTACTAAGATTTTGATATGTGCTATCTGTTTTTAAAAGAGGAGATGATGATTCTTGCAGATTGCTAATTTTCATTTAAGTTGTACTTATTTATTGGGTTTTTGGCTTTCTTTTTCCTCTCTTCCGATGGCGTGGTAGCTTAGCTGCAACCAGTTTGGTAAGATGTACGTGATTTGAAAATCCACATTCTGATGGAATCTCTATTTATTTCATTCTTTTTTTTTCAAAAATATCTATAAAAATGGGATAATAACAACAATAAGATTTCTCATTGAGTGAATCTCTACCATCCTGTGATGGAGAGACATGTTCCTGGAGACATGTTCCTGGAGACATTTGTCGATCTGAGCCTTTTATCAGTATTTTTTATTTTGGCTTGTGCTTTGGTGTATTTTGTAAGTGACGAATTGAATCAAGATGTCAGTATTCTGAGCCTCTTATCAGTATTCTTTCTTTTGGCTTGTGCTTTGGTATTTGTATCGAGTTGTATCAAGGATAGGTAGGTACTTGTTGGTCTCATAAGGGAACTGATTATGTGTTGTTTGTCGGAAACTCTTTAGATTTCTTTTTGAAGTATCATTTAATTTGAATGGTTCTCCTTTAACTGCTACCTTATGATTAGAGACCTGTAAGAAGAAATAAGGGTATTAGTGGGTATCAGGAATACCTATGGTATCAGAAATTTTTTATTTTTTATTTATTACTGTATGCGTTCCATCTTTTCATCTTTTATACTGTTTGATATCAAAGATTTTTATCTTTCATACTGTCTAATTAGAGACCTGTAGGAAGAAATAAAGGCTAAAATTTCTTATTTATTACTATATGCATGCTTTCCAACTTTCATACTGTTTGATATCAAAGATTGTCCTTGTGATTTGGAAATATCATCCTAGTATCTCTTTATTCATTTATTCATTCTTTATTTGTAGGTACGTACAGTGTTGACTTTTGAAGGGATATACAATGTTGTCTTTTGAAGAGATGTCACAATTTGGTGTTGGTGAATGATGTTTCAATATTTTGAGTCTGGCTGCCCTAGAAGGGAAAGATGTATATATTTTTGGATTTTGAAATGTAATGGTGATATGTTGGTGAAATAAAAGTTGGAAAAAGAGTGATATATTTTGAAATGTAATTAAGATATGATATTTGGATATTTTTAATGAAATGTTTCAAATGTTAGTTAAATTTCATATTTCTGTTATCTCAGGAAATTAATATGCTTTTTATAACGCATTGAATTATGAGCATTGACAGGTGATATATAAGTGTGTGAATGACAAGAACAAAACGTTACAAAGTGTTATGTATAAGTTATTTTTATAACGTTTCATGAACGCTTTCTGAATAGTTTCAGAACCAGATCATTTTAGTAAGCATTATGTATATATAACTTATTAATATTGTTTTCAAATTTAGTGTTATATATAATTGACTTAATTATGTCGTTTTTAATAAAAAAAATCATATAAGTGTAAGTCATATATAACGATTTTTCTAAACTTTTATAACACCCTTGTTCATGACGGTTGTCTGCTTCAAAAAAACCATCATAAATTGTCATATATGATGGTTTTTACCCGTCATAAAATGGTATATTTCTTGAAGTGATTGCATACATACAAGTTCACTACAAACTTTTTCATATGCATTAACTCGTTTTCCGATTCGTCGCATCTCGCTATACTTTGATCGTGTAGCCGAGTTACCGATTATCCAACATCGAACCCTCGAGTTATACGATCACGCCCTCTAAGTTTTGCGTGTTTCAGTCATACTCAAATCAGTTTCGCTGCAACATAACCAACTCTCTCTTAGGCACTATTTACCCGCATCAACCAACACTTCACCGAAGTCGCACATCGTGCGATCCGATTACAATTCGCATTGCCCAGCATTTCTATCGAGATCGTAAGTTATGCGATTCGACTATGATTTGCCTCGCCCAACATTTCTATCGTGATCGCAAGTCGTGTGACTCGTTTATAAGTTCAAGCTTCCTATCTCGTTGATCCGATTATTGCTTCAAGGCATAATCATTTCGATAGTCTCGATCGTTCGAATGACTTAAAATTTTCTTGTCCGATGTATCATTCATTGATACGAGTCCCCGTCCTATCGTTCCAACTGATTATCGAAGAACACTTGCATCAACATACCGTCATACAAATTTCAAATCAAGTCTCGATACTCTCCCGTCCACTGCGGACAAACCTTCTGTAATTTACGAAATGTGTCGATGGAATCCATCGTACAAGTGGTATTGCATATACCACTCAGAATTGAGCCATCCATCGCATACGTGGTATATCATATACCACTCGAAAATTAAGTTATTTCCCTCACATTATACTATGTATGAACCAACAATCTATTCTGACTTACGATTTCCGCAATGATCATGCCGATCACAACTGTAACTTTTGATTGATCAAAATTCGACACAATTCGGCCAATGTATTCATTTGCTAACACAAGTTCGGTGCGCAACCGAACGATTCATTCTTATCGCCTTACGATTTAGTTCCTTCCGTTGCACCTTGTGTAATGATTCTTTTCCGACATCCGAAGCCAATACTCGAATCCGTTCAACACATTTGATATCAACTTTCATTTTCATTGCAACGCATCATTCACAACTCGTTGCATTTGATATAGCAATCTTTTACGACTTTCATTATATCGATGCAACCAATATTTCTCATATCGACTGTTGCATTGAAACAACAAACATTTCGATTCATATTTCTCAACTTATTGCACTTGCAGCAACAAACATCTTAATTCACATCTCACGACTTGTTGCGCTTGCAACAACAATTATTTTATGACTTGTTGCACTCGATGCAACAAATATTTTTGCGACTTCCTTAGCAAACATCATATAATTTCCAAAACACATGCGACAAAATTATACTATTTGTATATGGAACATCCAGTGCGGCTTCGAGTAGAGTCAAGAGTCATTTCATGGTGGTGGGTAACTTTTAGAATTGAAATGAAGCAAGCGTCCTGAAAAAATTGAGCCTAGAGCTCTTATACCAATTTGTCACGCCCCGATTCGAAAAATCGTTCGTCCTCGCATCGATTCATCCGAATCATTATCCTTGCTGGGGCGTGATGTCGTACGAGTCTGGAGTTACATTTGTACAAGGCAAGATGACAAGTTCTCAAATGGTTATCTTTGATTTGATATTAGCAACTGAAGAAAACAAAGTATACGAAAACAATTCTCTTTATTGATGAATGAACTGAGATTATAAAGGCTTTCAAATAGCCCAAATGAATTTTCTAGATTGGCTACAACACTCAAGTTCTCTCTTGCCACAAAGGATTTCACCGTTCCATACATCATGTCTTCTATATCTCGATTGCATCAATCCTGTTGGCGATGGCACGAGTGTCTCCGACGATGGACGACGACTTCGAGGCAAATCTGGCGGTAAGGTCGACACGGGCAGCCGGAATCGATGAAGATGTGATGGCATTGGCCTTGAGATGACGACGGCGAGCAAGAGAAGCAGATCTAGATCTGGACGTCTTCGACACAGCCTACGGTGGTTAGAGACGGTGATCGACGAGTCTCCGATGATCGAGTTCGGCGAGGAGCTTCTCCGACGAGTGGCGGTGATCCCTGACGGCTCACGATGGAGCGATGACGACGATCGGAGCAGCAGAGTACATGGCGGCGACCGAGAAATTAGGAATAGGGTTTAGGCGTAAGAGTTGGGGACGTGTCCGTTGTTTGGAGACACAGTAGGACACGGAGATTCAGGGCTGTAATGTGGCAGGCATTTTCTGTGTCGAGGACACAGCAGTACACGACTAAGGTTTTTGGAGAAATTTGTGGACAACGTAAAAGAATACAGACACTGTTTAGGATTGGAATTTAGAAATGTGTCATGTCGGACACTCCTACGTAATTATAATAGCTAGAGTATAAGGAAATGGACATGGACACATCGACACAATTAGCACACAGTCATTAGGACCCTATCAATTTTTGGAGTGATTAGCACTAATGACCATTAGTCCTATTTATAGTAGTCATTAGGAATAATCTAGAGCTAGTTAGCACATGGCTCCAAGAAATATACCTAGAATATTCTAGAAAATATTCTTTGGAATACTCTAGACATAAAATATTCATTAGAATATTCTATAGGATTAATTAACACTAATCAGTACTAATTAATAACTAATCCGGATTAATTAGGAAAGCAAATCTAGAAAGTTTCCACTCTAATCCTTATGGCTAAATGCTATAGAAAATTAGCAAACCTTACTATTCTACATTAGTATCTACAAAAATGCCACTCCAATCTCAAATACAAATAAGCCACTCGACTTCTAAATAATTACAAACGTGCTATCCCCTCATCATGATTCCCAAAATATCCACTTCTACTCCAAAAATTACTAAAATGCCATTCCTAATAACTAATAACAAAATAGCTAATAAAAATTTTGAAAAAAAAGGATTTTATTGGGAAATGGAAGGTGGGGGTTATAAGTACATTTTGCACTAATGGAGAGACCACATTGCTCAAATTATCTTTGATTTCTTTTATATTT
Source organism: Iris pallida (assembly GCA_029216955.1). Taxonomy (NCBI): domain Eukaryota; kingdom Viridiplantae; phylum Streptophyta; class Magnoliopsida; order Asparagales; family Iridaceae; genus Iris; species Iris pallida. The sequence continues at coordinate 2,977,080 of JANAVB010043019.1, forward strand.
TTAGTCCATATTATGCACTGCTTCATTCTCTACATGTTTAGTACTTGGTGTTTTCAGATTTAATAGGTATTTTGGATTAGATCTAATTTTTTAAACTAGGATTTTATGAAAATTTATGGAAATAATCTATCAAAGTTTGTTATTTTTGAAAACAAGTTGTTCTATGTTGCAGATAATTCAATTTTATGCATTTTTGGCTTTTGTTTCGCTGGATTTTGAGTTCTAGAGAGGAAGTTATGGCCATGACAAGTTTCAAGAATTTTTATGGCTAAACTTGTTGTTCAGGGATGACAATCTTTTATGCGCGCAGGTGGCCATGCGGCAGAAATGTCAAGAGGCCACAGAACCTTCCGTATATAGCCCTGACAACATGTGCGCTATACGCATAGGCTTCCTATGTGCATGGGTTGAAGGCGCATGCTTCCTATGTGCTGGTACAATTATATGTGAGTATTGAGGTACACTCTATGTGAGCACTGAGGTACTATTCTATGTGTGCCCTGAGGTGCTATCCTATATGCTACGTGATTCTATGCATTATATGTCAGTATATCCATATTTCTAGCACAGTCATAGTAAATGGTCAGTAGCATTAGCGTGGTATAATGATTGTTTGTTTGATGCATTAAACTAAGGATAAATCTAGATTTGGGACTCTATGAGCCAATGTGGATTCATACTAAGGGTACCCATACTAAGGTACGACATCTAGGAGGAGGATAATCATGTGAGCATGATATGTGATTCCAGACAAACGTAGGGTTAATCAAAGCAACTCAAGTCAATAGAAGATTTGGGAGGGAAAAAAATCTCGAGATCGTGTGTTACCGATCATGTCGAACAAATGTCTGGACGTGCAAGGCTGGTCACCACGGATACTATATATCATTCGTACTAGTGGAGTGCAGTATCTGACCTGTTAAATGTCGAGCCAACATCTTCCTACATGAGAGTTGGAAGCGTTATGATCTGTTTAGCACGGTGGTCTTACGAGGGACGTGTGCATTCTATATGCCATGCGTTATTATTGGTTCAACTACCCCGACTCGGATACGGCATGATATGAGGATTTCTATATATATAAACATTAGTGGAATAACCCAGACAAATCATAGAAAGTCATAGGATTGATTGGCCGCTTGAAAACTTACTTGCTTGTGATATGTTCCTTCTGTCAGTAGCAGAGGACATGGACTATCGTGGTGCGTGGTTCAACCATTGTCCTTGTTTGGTTGTAGGATTGGGCCATTGTGCTACAATAGGCTATGACCGAAGTCGCAAAATAGAAACCATTAACCTGAACAAGGTTATAGGATGTATTTTATCTCGACAAGATTTTAGCACCTTCTGTCCTTGTTTGGTTGTAAGAGTGTCGCATTACCTCGAGGATATGGTATAAACCGATAATCCTTGGCCCATGTCTTTTCTTTATTACTTGTTTCATTTATTTGTGCTTCTTTATGGTACTTGCTATTCGGGGCTGATCCCGCTGATTTTGTTTGGCTAGATCACGTAGTAGAGCATGAGGATCCACCTTTCTTTTCCAACGATGGTGCATATTATAAGCGTGGTTGTCGAAGGACTCGAGTGGGTTTCTTCTTCACCACTCTGATATCATCATTTTGTACTTTGGCATTTAGCCACTGGCACCTGTTTAGACGGATATTTTGGATATTTAGTTTCCTTATATAATTATAATTAATCAGACTGCAAATGATTATGATAATGTACTATTGACTCTCTGTTCTAGCTGACAATTTGTATAGCTAGTTCCTATGAATCATTATGATGAAGCGTCATGGAGGCCTTATTGTTTTATCTTATATGTTCATAATTACTATTTCTTGTTTGACTGATTGAGACATAGATGTGTTGAGTGACCCTAGGAGACTTGATTGTATGATGCACTCCCAAGTCTAGTGACAGCCGTGATAGGCGTAATACGTCTTCTATCTTATACGGGGTAGCTGGCTATGTGTGTCTCTATATTTCGGTACTGTGACGTGATATGTATAATCGTGGGTTGTGTGATATATGAATACTTACACTCATAGCACTATAAACCAAAGTATTATGAAATCATGATGTAGATCAACCCGTGTTTAGAAAGAAAAATGTAAACAATCTCTTACTTGAATCACTCTTAATTACTACAAAGAAATAATATGATAGAGATACTACTTTTCGTACATTCATGTAAGAAGCTCCAAAAGATATCGAAGAAAAAGAAGTAGAAGAAAGAAAAAAAAATGAAGAGAAAAAGTGCAAAATACTTTAAACACAAGGTGACAAGCCAAGTAAAATCCAAAAATAAAATTCATGCAATGCGTCCAAACTCATTTAATGTCCAAAATGTAACAAATTCAACAAACAAAGACTTTCTTCTAAGTTCTCACTCCCCAAAATGGGATACTCAAAGAATGTATCAGAGATGTATCAAACGCGTATCGCATATCCGACACTCTAGGATACAAATTCATTCCTTATGTTTAATTATTTGCGTTTACATGCATACATGTCACAGAACTAGGGATTAGCATACCGAACGCTACTAAAAAATCGACTGAAAACCAATTAAAATTATTCCTAAAAGCTGAACCAAAATTATGTACCGATACTGAATTAGCGAACCGACTAAAATATGGTATAATGGTATTGGTAACGCTTTGAGTGCAATACCATACCAAAAATACCGAACCGATTGTATTTTGATTATATTTTTTTGAAAATGGTAATTCCAATATATGAGTAAATAAAGTACACTTGACATCTTTTAGCCATCCAGGATTACTGTTCCAGAGCTACTACATCATGATCAATGTTTCTAACAATGCCTATCATCGGAGTCAAAAGCCCCTCAAAAAGCCGCTTATTCCTTTCCCTCCAAATGTGCCATACAGCTGCAGCCAGTCTGATCCGTGCTTCATTGTACCACCTTTTCCCCTACTTTTACAACTTCTGATTTGCACCATGATATCCCTCCATGTTCGAGACCCTCCCATCTGTAATCCTAACTTATGACCCTGCTCTGACCATACTCCCCGTGACACCTGGAGGTGAAAAATAAATGAGGCATAATTTTATACCCATGTCCACATATGGTACATCCCTGGTCTCCCATACTAACCCCAAATTCGATGAGTCTATCTCGAGTGAGAAGTCTGCCTAAACACAACTTGCAAAGACACATCTAGAACTTACGTGACATACCCTTTACCCGGACCACTTCTCTTAATTCCCAAGCCCGATGGTGAACTCGACAGCCATTATAAGCCGCCCCGGAGTCGAAGCAAGCATCTCCCCGTACTATCCCAAGCCCACATATCACTCACCAGACTGGAGTCGATCCGTACACCCTAATCTCCCTACTGAAGCGCCTAACAAGCCCATACAACCCAGGCGCCCATTCTCCTTGGCGCAGTTGTTGACCCTCTCACATCGACCTTCCTACCGTGTCACCAGGTGCCCATACTGCTCCCCCAAGGTCTGATGGGAGAACCATGGATCACGCCAAAGATCAGTTGATCGACCATCCTTGATGACCCGGTGAATTAAGTATTTCAGTTTCTCCCGATCGAGACAAACATTTTTGAAAATAACTGAATCATTGTTGTTAGACTGCACACTCAAAAAAATTTCTCCTTCACATACTTGTTCCTCATCCATGCAGCCCAGATAGAGTCAATAGCCACCACCTTCCAGGTTAATTCTAGACCATCCACATCCCGAATGGTGCGAAGATTGTACAGTCCTACCCCACCCTCCATCTTTAGGCGGCATAAGTTATCCCATCCGATCCTATTAAGTCCTCCCCTCCAGATGAATTTTGCACAAATTTTTTCGATCCTTTGAATAGTTGAAATAAGTAGGAGAATTACTTGAAGCCAAAATGTACAATAGATGTAATGACTGCCCGAACCAGCTCAACCCGCCCCGCGAAAGATAGTCTCTGCGCATGTCAACCCTCAACTCGTCGCTGTGTATATTCCACCAGATTTTGGCACTCCATATTTCGAGCATAATTTACCGAAATGGTACACCCAGATATTTCACTAGCAGCTCTCAACGTTCGATACCCAGCATAGACGCCCTTTTGTGCTGATTTGAACAATGTAAGTTGAAATATGCTTTACACTTTTTGTGATTCAGATGAAGCCCTGTTAGATTACCAAACTGAACCATAATATCGGCTAGTTCCTGTAATTGTCTCCAAATATGAGCCATAAACACCAAAAGATCATCCGCATAAATCAGGTGAGAGACATGGGGATGAACAGGCTTACATAACGGGGTAATCCGCTTCATGATCACTACAGAGTCTATAAGACAAGAAAAATATTCTATAACTATAGTAAAAGGATATAGGGAAAGAGGATCTCCCTGTCGAATACCTCTATTGCTTCTGATGAACCCATACGGCTGCCCTTCAATTATAACCGAGAACGTCGAAGTCGAAATGCACTCATGAACCAAATCAACCTAAGACCTATCAAAGCCCATCTCCAGTATGATATGACACACAAAATCCCGATTGATCGTATCATATGCCCTGCGCTGATCCAATTTGATGCTACCAATCTTGTTGAAATTACGGATAAGTTCATGAGCTAGCAGGTTATTCTCTGTAATGTCACGACCTTTTATGAAGGCCGCCTGATCTGGAGAAATTAACTCCTGCATAATACACTCCATGCGACGACATATCATATGTGTAATCACTTTATACAAGTAATTACAGCATGCTATGGGCCAAAAATCTACTAATGTTGTAGACCCCTCCTTCTTTGGAATGAGAGCAAGGAATGTATGGTTTAATTCGTGGAGAAGATGCCCATTACCAAAGAAATCAGTCACCACCTCCAGAACCGACGCTTTCAACTCCCCCAATATATTTTATAAAATTTGCTCCCAAAACCATTTGGTTCCGGAGCCTTACTTGGGTCTACCTTCATGAAAATAACTCCAATTTCTTCCATCGTCACAGGTGCCAGAAGAGTCCGATTACCAAATGAAGTAACCCTCCGCTTGCACACTAGCTAGTTCAGGAAACATAGTTAAATAATCAGATTGATTATTGAGCTCTAAATAATACCTTACAACCGCCTCTTGAATGCCCACTGAACCCACAACCATCTGCCCACCCGGACCAAGAAGCTTTCCAATATGATTTTAGTCTTGTTTGGAACGGACAATGTCATAGAAAAATTTGGTGCACCTGTCTCCATCTTGCAACCACGCACATTTCGCCCGTTGAGCTACCTCTACCTGCTCCTGTAGTCGGAGCAATCGTACCATATCCCCAAGTTTTTGCTCCACCTCCGCTAGTATAGGGTTGAGAATGTCTGCTTGCAAGCGATCATGTATCTTTCCGCCTGAGGTCCTTAGCTGATGAAACCGATACTGCCAACCACTCAAATGAGCCACGAAAGTCAACTCACGCAACCGTCTCCGGATGCTGAAACAGACATAACCAACATGTTTGTCATAAAAAAAATATAAGAATGCCTGCCCAAAAGTCCAATTCCGTATACAGGGGCAAAATCGTAATTTTGGGTCAAAACGATGTCCATTGTTGTACCCACTTTGCACCAAAAAGTATGTCAGTACCTACGGTCTCTAAAGTCGTCAAAATATATGTCTACGGGTCCGATTTGACGAGACAAATCCAACCGTATGTCCAAAGTTGGATTCTGATCGGCCTTGCACAAATTTATTGGATCGGGTCACGGGCCCGCCAAAATAGCATTTCGGTCGACCTTTTCAGAATCAGACCAAATATGGCATACAAGACCAAGAAAATGACATGATCCTGTTGGCATAAGTTTCGTCTCGAGATGACAAACATGCACAAAGTAATTGACTAATTTGCAAAGAGGCCGATACGGGGTATCTCGACGGATACGCGTCGATTTCGTCGCGCACACACCGCAAAATCGAGTTTCGTCGAATCCCACACGTCGACAAGATCCATACGCATCTTTTGGTGCTCATGGGTTGCGACCACGTTGCTCGGTTTGTTGGGGTGCACGCCGTATAAGAAAAATTCCTAAAAATTCTTAATATTTTAAGATTGTTTTGTTAATTTGGAAATCGAATAACTTCGCACACACTGAATGAAAACATGATCTACAAGATGGGTTTTATTCTCGTATATGTTGTCGTGACAGCCTTAAACTAGTTTTCAAAAATACCCAGTGATTGGTTCAGAATTTCCTTTCCAAAGGAGGGTTAGGGGCTGAATTTCTGTCCTGTTTTGTGATAGTTTTTTCCGCCAAGTTGGCGTCGATTTTCTGGGTAATCTAGCGCATCTAATTTTGAACTAATTGAAGGGACTAGAAGGTGTTAGGCTTGTGTACATACCTGAGGAGACGGATTGAAGAATGATCAATCGTGAGCGGAGATATCGATGCACGAAGTTGCACTCTGCAATTGAAGCTGCTGCCTCTGTTGAGGCCGCTGCGCGCGTACAGCCACGCTGTGCGGTGGTTCCGGCGACCCAATGGTGGCGCGTGCGACGGCGGAAAGGTGAGCCGGTGGTCAAGGGCTCGGGGTCGGCGGTCTAGAGTAGACTAGTCTAGGGTTAGGGTTTGTTCCTTTCTCTTTCTTTCTCCCGATATATATATATATATTTTTTATTTTTTATTTTTTTTTATTTTTTTTCTTCCGATATATATATATATATATATATATATATATATATATATATATATATATATATATATATATATCATAGGGTTCGGTTGTGTTATGGGGCTCGGCCTATGGGGGTTTCTCAACTCGCGAGATGATGTCATCTCGCGAGATTTTCTTTTTCTCTGTCTTTTTTTTTTCTATTTCTATTTTCCTTTTTCCTTTTCTTTCCTTTTTATTCCTTGTGATAGATATATACACAAATATAACTTAGTATACCCCTATATATGTACTCATATGTTTACCTATATGCATATGCATACTCTAGATAAATACAATTAATATTTCTTAAATATTCTAAGAATTTAATCTATTATCCCAACATATATTTATTACTCTTTAAATTATTATATATTAAATCTATTGGTATATATATATATAACCAATATTGGTATACTAGGAATACACAAGTATATATAGTATAAAATCCTAAAAATATAGAAATACATTACAAGAAAAAGTTTCATCATATTATAAGAATAAAATAACAATTCAATATCAATAACACGTATTATATATAACAAACGTCTCATAAAAATATTTATTAGACCAATAAAATAAAATACGAAATATTTACATATATAATAAATATACACCTACATGGACGTCTTTGGTCGCACCACATGCCTACATGGGCTCGGGTTCGATTCGGGTCCAGTTTGACTAGTTTGGTACAACCGGGTCCCCTGAAGGTCATAATCTTAATAAATAAATAAATAAATTATTTATATAGCCTGGTTTTTCTAGTTAGAACACACCTACGGCTCGGCCTTCTCTACCATGACTAATACACTAATCAAAGCACGCCACTGCACTATCCGTGCCATGATTTCTAGTCATCTTGTACTCCAAAACTTAACCATGACTAAGGCCTTCAATAATAATAATTAATTAATTAAATATTTATAAAATTCTAATCATTTAATTCAAATAAATAGTAAAAAAATTCAAAATTTCGAAAAGAGGAGTTACAAATCTACCCACCTTAGAAATAAATTCGTTCTCGAATTTAAGGACTACTAGGATAGGCGGACATGGTAGATTGGTGAGGGTAGTAAGAATTAATAATAAGAAAACATTAATCACATAGATGAAAAGATAAAAATCTTGAAACTCTAAAGGCTCTAAAGTGCTATCAAAATCTCTAGTTTAAGACAAGTTTTGAAAAAGAAGTAATCATAAAACAAGGTATCCCTGAAAAAGATGAATTCACCTTCATCCAAGATAAATAAAGTAATGTAAATAAATAAATAATTAAAAGTTCTGAAAATCCGGGAAGAGGGGATTCAGGGTTAGGGATTGGAATTGGATTTGGGGATTAGGGTTAGGTTTTTAGGGATTATAAATTAGGGATTATAATACAAGGTGGAGAAGTCTTCCCCTTTTTAATTTAATCAAGTCGATTTTTAAATCAAAACTAAATAAATCATCCATTAATAAAATAAACCAATATTAATGTAAATGATTATTATATAATATCAAGTAATTTTAAATCATGTGAACATGGACCTATATCAATTAAATGATCAACATCGTAATTTAAAATATTATTTAATATTTATCAAGTTAATTTAAACATACCAATTCGAATATCAAGTAGATACTATTCTATGTCATCAAGATATGTAAGATATATATATATTTTAAATCCAATACCTTATTTAAAATTAAATGGACAACCCCTTTTTATTATTCAAAATATTTATACTCTTTAAACTATTTTAGAACCCAACTTTTGGACAACATATATTTTATAAATCCAGAATTTGAGAACATATAATTTTCATAAAATTAAATAGCATTTTCAACTATAAATTTTAATTAGTTTTTGAAATACAAAAATAATAGCAAAATAATCTTTAATTGTTTCAATAGAAAGTATTTTCGAATCATGATGTTCAAGAAAAATAAATAGTTAGGAAAATAAGAATTTGCAAATCGGAAAGTGGGCATACAAATCTACCCACCTTAGAAATATTTTGTTATTGAATTTCAAAGAGCACGATTAAATATGACTAAGAACATAATCAAGGAACAAAATTTTCGATCGATATGAATGTGAACGGCGATTGATATAATCGGAGAATGATATGATTCATGATCAAATTAGTCACGCATAATCGCGGATAAAATAAAAAAAATGGTTTGGCACGATCTAGATATATTATGATTGTGTCACGATCAAATTTTGTTTTAAGGAGGATCAAGGAAATTGGTTTAACATGAACAATTGTTCAGGCATGATCAAAATATAATCAATTTACATGGTCAAGGGATCTAGTCAAATCAAATTTAAGCTTGCCTAAGGATAGAAGCGAAGTAGGATTAGCTAAACGAGAAAAGTCATTGGGCACGATCAACAATTATCAGAATTATATAGGCATGATCAACTATCTAAAAGTTTTTTTATAGTAAAAGTCAAAACATGGTTAAAATCACTTAGATACAATTAAGATGCAGTCACGATTCTTGGTTAATCATGCAAGTTATCCAAGCATGATCAAAATTAATAAGTTGGCACGAGCATGAGCAAGATCAAAGAGCCATGATCATAGAAATGTAAACATTAGCAATACTTGAATTGAAGTATAGGCACGATTATGATTACAGTCAAATAGGTTAGTCGCAGTCAAAATGGTTTAAGAACGATTAAAATTTGAATCATTTTGGCACGATCGACTAGTTAAGCAAAATTGTTTAGGCACGATTATAGAATCAAAATTTAGGAAGATGCGAATTGACTCAATCGAATAAAAGTAGTCTAGTCGCAATCGAAATCGTTATAAGGATCAAATCAGAATTGTTTCGATACAGTTAACTAACTATCCATAATCATTTAGGTACGAGTTTTAGGACAAAATCTAGATACGTTTAGGAACCTAGTGAGAGGAAATCAAAGTAGGAAAAGAAAAGCTATGATTTGAAAACAGAAGGATAAGGAAGAGAGGAAGAACAACCAGTTTATTGGGAAACGGTAACTAAAAATAAGGCACAAATCAATTTGGAAACCTAATAGTCATATGCCAATAAATACGTAGCCTCTATGGTAGTCGAAAAATCGTAAGCCTATTCGAAGTCACTTTACCGCAAATTTATGTCTCGCCAATGTACATCTGACTGCAATCAACTCTTGGTTCTATAACTCAAGTAAGGATACGATATCAAATACTCTATCAACTCTATCCAATATTGACATAATAACTCAAAGATGAAATAGGACAAACAAGGCATAGTTTTTATAATATTCGATAACCTACTCTTACTTGAAATTACTTCAACTTAGGGGTCATGCCTTGTCACGACCCGTACCCACTGTGAGGGTACGAGCACGTAACAACGCCCAGCCTATGCCGCAGTGTCGGCGGTAGAACGCTGTCCTAGGTTACTATCTAATCAACAACTCACGCAATTATATAATGTACTTGTCAAATCTCAACTCCGAACGGAGGACAAGTATAGATATAATGAATCTCAATCACAGTCTAAGAACGATAAGATATCACAGAAGATAAAATCTAAGACTAAGATACAAGGAAAGTAAGTAACTAAACAAGAGAAGAATGATGGCAATAAAGACTGTAAAGTAAATCTAGCTGAACTAAAGTAACATAATGAGTCCAGGCAGTAAATGTAAAACAAGTGTAAACTACTATAAATCCAGTACGGGATGAATCTAATACAAGATGAATCCAGTACCAGATGATTCTAGGTAGTGATCAAGAATCCAGGTGAGTCCAGCTAATCTAATAGTGTGTTTTAAAATACCGAGATCGACATGTAAATGGCTGTGGGTAATCAGGCACACCTCTCACTGATCAGGCGAGAGATGGCTATGCGTCCAGTAGATTCCAGTTGAAGATTCCAGATTTAGGGTATGTCTACATATCTTACTCAATATTTTCCCGCCCCGCAATACAAATGAATCCAGAATTCGACACGAGAATCGAGATGAGTCCAGCCAAAATATGATGATTACAGAAATAGATTCTGGAATGATTCCAGTGATTCCAGTAATAGAGGTCAGATAATATGGTGAGTGTGTCGCATACATGAATCCAGAATTCCATACATGTGGTATCAGAGAATCACATAAAACTAAATAGAACTGAAATACAGTAACTGACAAATAAATGAGAGAACTATCAGAGAATGTACTCGCCTGATACTCTGAAAAGAGTAGTATAATATCAGATGTCTGCACCGGAGTCACAGTGTCCTAAATAGAACAGTACAGGTTATAATGTGCTTATAATAAGACAAATGAAGTCTAAGATGCGATCTACATGATTCTAAGTCAAATCTAGGTCAAAGTCAACTCTAAGTCAAACCTGGTCAACTGTCTAGGTCAAACTAGGTCCAAGTCAAACTTGGTCAACTCTGGGTCAACCCAAGTCAATACTCTAGTCAAACTAAGTCAACTAGGTCAACAACAAGGCTATCTAGGGTCAATTGGTCAATGGTCAACTATTGGTCAAACTTGTCAAATTAGCCTATTAGGTTCAATGCTAAGTCATTCTAGGTCTTGGGCTAGTCAACTAAAGTCCACAAGTTCAAATAGGCTATTGGTCAACTATAGGGTCAAATATACTCTAGGCCTATATCCAATATAGGTACAATACATACAAATGCATACATTATACCTTACATCTCATATTTCACTACATTGTATTATCTAACATGCATACCTATATTGTATTATATATATTACATTCACAATTTACATATATAAATTCATACACTACATGTATTCATATATGCATACTTGTATACATTACATAGGTGTGATAGGTTTAGGGTGATGTGTGGGGGTAGGGAGAACATGTATAGTTGAGTGTGTGTGTATAACATGTGTGAAGGGGGTGACAGATGTGTGTTATAGAGCAATGTGTGAAAACAATGTGTCAAATATGATGTGTGTGTGTGTGTGTGTGAATATACATTGAGTGTGTGTGTGATGTGGTGTGTAATCTGGAATGGAAACAGTGATGTGGGTAGTGTGCATACATGAAGGTGTAATAGGTTCTCAGATTTATAACTTGTGGGTGTGTAACAACTCAGATTTCTGGATGTCAATAGGACTGAGATCAGTGGTAAGATATCAGGAAAACTGGGATTAATCTCAGGTTTTTGTAACCTGGGAAATCTCAGATTTTCCATCCAATCTCATCTCAGTTAAAGCATCCATGGAACATTATAAACTCAGAAAAAAAGGAGTCACATTCAGTTGTAGAGTGGTGTGTGTGTGTTCATTATAGTTCATGATTCAAACCATCTATAACATTGTGTGTGAAGAATCTAGGAACAGGTAGGTCCCTGCATTCTCAGGTTTTTGAAAACTAACTGACAGTCTCAGTTGTGACTGTGTGCTAATCAACACATCCCAGGAACCCAAAAATGAATCCACAAACCTATGTAATTATCTGGACATGAGGGAATGGTGGACTGATATTCAAAAAAGGGGGATGAAATCAATGTAAGGAAAAATAGGACAAGGTATGTACTGCCAATTCATACAACTCGACATGTGGATACCTGTATTGGTCAGTGAAGCCACAAAAGCATTCACATGTCTACATAAGAATTGGTCCACAGATTTCAAAGTCTGCACACATCTCTCAAAATGGATAGAACAAATATATATCAACTGGACATATGATTTTAACTTGTAATCTCTCAACTGTACATTTCGAAATAGGAACCAACACATGTGTATGGGTAAATAATCTCAGGAATCAGAAAATTTAGTTCAAAGGACATTCACTAACAGTTAACGAATAATCCAAAACAAATTTTGAAACCCAATCCTCATACACAAATTGTAACCCCATCTTGCAGTAAACTAATACATATGTGTTTGAATTAAACAGGGCAATTAACAGCAACATACATAAAATCTCAGGAAATTGTGAATCAAAGAAACCCAAACCTCAAGAAATCTGAGAACTGTTAGTGACCACAGTTCGAAACCAATTTCAAGGTCAAAATCGAACTAAATTTGGAAAACTAGGTGTACATAGATTAGGGACTTATCCCACATGTCTTGGGGGCCAATCGTGTCCAAAATAACAGGATACAATGTGTCCAAGAATGTGAATTACACAGTATCAGAAATCAGGAAATGACAGTGCACAGACAGGCTCGTGCAGCCGTGTCGAGCCTTCGTGGGCTCGACATAGTGCTCGAGGCACCACGTGCTCTTGCACTCGTGTCGAGGGAACATAGGGCTAGGGACTGAACACCCTGCCCCGTGTCCAAGTGTCGTCGACGTGTCGATACGAGGCCGTATCAGTGAGCAATAACAGTGCGTGCAGTGATAGTGCGTGACCCGTGCGAACGCGATAACTTCGTGCACAGTGAACAAAAGTTCGTGAAACTTTGCTTACGTGATGTCAGTGGGTGCCCGCACGTGCCCACAAATTTTTGTGGCATATAGTGTCGTGTCGTGTCCTGTGTCAAGCCCGAATAGCAGAAGACTGTACGGGCACAGTGCGGTGCCTCGTGCATGGGGTGCGTATCCATTTTGGACACAAAAATCCCCTAAATTTGTGCTCAGTGTTCAACAAAATGAATCTACACATCAAGAGCTGTCCAAATATATAATTTGTTTTGAAAAAACATTAACATTCAATCCATTGAGGCATTTCATCGAACACCTAACATACCATATGACACGTGTCCGATACGGACACCAAACGGACACGAAATTCACCCAAATTTCAGGGACACCTAGGGGACTCCTAGATCTAGCCCTACATGCAAAGAAAACTAAAATTTAAATCAATTTAAAGGGTTTTACCTATTGGTGCAAATTGCATGGAAAAGCTTCAAATGGGGGGTGTTCCTCTTGATGGCCAAATGCTCCAAATTGATCCTAAACTGAAATGGCTCTCCACCAACAGTCCATAAACTCAATTTAGAACCCAATGCAAAAGACTAGGATGAAAAAGGAGATCAAAAGAATAAAATAGGAATTTTTGGAAGGGGGAAACTTACCTTTCTTTTCTCCAAGTGTAGGAATGATAAAAAAGAGGCAAGCCCTAATGAACAAGTGTTTAAATAGGGTGGGGATCCCTATGTGGCTGTTCATAGGTCCAATAATTAGGGTTAGGGTTCACTAAATGGCCCATGGGCTTAAGTCATGATCAATTAAACCATTATCATAAGTCATTTCATGAAATCACAAGCCATGACTTAAATTCACTAAACCAAATCCCCTCATTCTAAAACTATTCTCTAATGACTAAAATAAGTTAACTCAAGTTAGACTAGGTCACCATGGCTAGGTTAACTTCTAGGCTAGTCCACTAGGTCTCAACAAGTCAAAGTCAAACTAGAATTCACCAATTCAACAAATCACCAAATAATTCAAATAAGTCAAAATGACCAAAATATCCCTAGGCTAAAAATGATAATTAAATATCCTAATAACATGGTTAGGCTCTAGGTCATGCAGTCTCTCAGGTTTCACTAGCAGCACATCAAAATCATAAGTCATGACTTAACCAGTTTTTAAGTAGTTTAAAAAATTATTAAAAATTACTAAAAATCATAATATGAATTAAATATCAATAATTAATAATTAAAATTAAAAATTTCAAAATTATCTTCATCTGGAAAATTGGGTGTTACATGCCTTGCCAGTGCCCTGCTGGCTGTAGTTAACCCCAATCTCGATAATTCAAATAAGTGTCAACACGCGCAACTGCCTTGCCATTATAGGTCATCGAGTATTCTTTCAAACTCTGTCTATGAGAATTTTAAGGAAGTTTCAAAAGTTCAAACAACTCGATCATGATATAAATGTCTAAGTATCTGTACTTGAAGTAAAAGTATTCATTTTGAAAATAAAACGGTCGAAAAGTTTACAGTAGACGATTGGGATTTAATATATCTCGTTCTAGTAGTCAAGACTATAGTTAAATCAAATACACAACACATTTTTGATTAATTGAATCAATCCATAATAATACTGGTATTACTAATAATATTTAAGATATGTTTAACAAGATATAAGTTTAAGAATTTGTAAAAACTTGAAATAATACTCAATGTTCAATAATATTTAAAACATATTTTTGTAAATTTAAGTCGTAAAACATGATAATATCAGACCAAATTATCCTAGAAGTACATTGTATAAAATGAACTAGTATATATATGTATTTTTGCTGTTGTTATATATATATATATATATATATATATATATCTATTATATATATCTATATATTTTATAATATATATATATATATATATAATATATATATATATATATATATATATTTAATTGCTGTTGTTCCATATTATATATAATAAATATATATTATATAAAAAATATATATATATATATATATATATATATAATATTTTATATAAAAAATATATATATATATATATAGATATA